>JAWZYV010014228.1:0-157387 GCA_038373885.1 Cheiracanthium punctorium | reverse complement strand
TGGGTAGAAATTCTTGAAAGTGTGCTAGCGTTTAAACAGCGCATTCAATTGAACTTCAATTTGGTATATATGTTTGAATTATTCATCGATTAAAACTTATTTAAATGCTTGATAATGATCTTAATCGTAAGTGTTCAGAAAGTTGAGTGGAGTCACTCTAGATTTTTTTTTTCTAATAGTGACTGCATAGTTTAAGCCTAAAATTTTATGTTAGTTACTAAAGCTACCAATGTGTAAAAAACTTCCATCATTTTATTAAAATTATAAATGCATAAGTTTTAATAAAGTCCAGGGTAATGATGTTGAATAAACACACCCACATGATTAATACAGTTTCTTTGTTGATGATGAAGAAAAGTCGCAGTTGACAATAAAGACGTGTTTCCACTTGTGTCGTTAATGCCTCAAATGCCGTTAATGCCCCGAAAGTCGTAACGCTAAAGTAGAATTCCGTTTCAACTAGCTTCAGTTATCTCCTTTAAGAACCGTACGTTCCTCCAATGGCTATTAGCGATTTCGCGCATGCGTGTTTAAACTTTTATCTGTTTCCCGTTTTTCTTTTAAATATATCCCCATTTGTTATTTTTAAATACAGAAGACTTTCTTAAATTTGGAATTCCAATTTACGAAATTAGACCTTAAAATAACAATAAATCAGTATTCGAAAGAAAATGTTTTAGATTTTATTAAAAATGTTTAAAAGAATAGCATCTTTCTAATGAGCAATTTCTCAGTAAATGTATTTTATTTTTAATACATTTTTCTATTTTAAAAAAAAATTTCTTTTTTTTAAACTTTACCTGATTACAACAATTTTTTTTTAATAATACTGCAGGATTTTTTATAATCTGGAAATTTGTGTATGCAGAATCGCTAAGTCCCGCCGACTTTGAATTTGAAAAATTCTACTGGATTTATTTAAGGGACTTTTTTAGTTAGCACATATTATACTAATTTTAGGAGGCTTAAAAAAAAAAAAAAAAAAAAAAAAAAAACCTGGGTGTCAGTATTTTAAAGCCTCTAATTTATGGGAATCATTAAGTTAATTGAGCTGTTTTAATAGATTTAAAAGGTAGCCACATTTTCGATAAATTTAAGTACTGCATGCTGTCTTTCACCAAATAAGTAATTAACAGAATATTGATATCTGCTTTTCGTGTGTTTTGTAAATTTAAGAAGTACGTTATGTTATTAATTTAATTTCAGTTATCTCTAACATACACTAAAAGCATATAACAATTTCTGAAAAGGTTGTATTGTATTTTGTTATGATAAACCTACACGAGGAGTATTTCGTATTGCCTATCAAAAGGGGAAGTGCCTTGTGCGGAAGACTTTCTTAGTGCTTCTGAAGCGTATTTACGTTACATCGTGAGAAAAACCGTCCAAAACTCCGAATTTTTAGATAATCAGCCGTCCGGTAGATCAGAACCCTGGACTTTTATACTTCAGTTATCTACCATCTTCAGTATCTTATCAACTCGGCTCGGGTGGGCACAACATCTTGCTTTTGATGCCATCTCCGGCCTTCAAATGTCTAATACAAAATATAGTGCATGTATAAATTTAGATTAATTAATCATATTTCTATCTGAAAAGTATTGAACAAAATTTTATATCTGGTATTTAAAGAAACACAAAATAAAAATGAGAAAACCTATGATTTGGAAAAAATATCGGTCTTAAAATTAAAATTCAATAATTACAATAAATTTTATTTATACATGAAGAGTAAAAGAATTCTCATTAAAACCAGTTAGTATGTAAAACTACTATTTTTTTCCCTTTGAATACTAAGTAATAACTGTTATTAATTAATTATGTAAGCTTTCTGAAGAGAAAAAAAAATTCATTGAAATATTAATTATATATATATATTGAATTTTTCAAATACAGTCAATAATATTACAAGAATAAAGACTTAATTTTAATTAGAAATAGATGTCAAAATGCTAGAGATCATCAGAATATCACATGAAATACTTAAAGAAAAAGTTAGGAAGAAGCTTTGCAAAAAATACTTAAATTAAATATTTTTAAATTCAAAGTCATAACTATTTTTTATTATTAATTATCGCAAAATAAATTGAAGAAAAAAATAAGTAAAGTATAGAATAACCTGTTATTATTTTTTAAACTGAAATAAAACAAAACCGACAGTAAAGCAAAGCCCTAAAAAGAGCAGCAACGGGAATCGAACTCAGGACAACACGTCAAGAGGCAAGTGCGGAAGGTCCTAGCCACGCTAGACACAACCCGAAGGATGTTATTAGTTAATTTGAACTGATCTTGTCACAGATCTACGCGGCACATCGAATAGTTAGGAAGCCAGAAACAAAAAGAAATAGAAATATTATTAAAAGAGTGACTATAAAACATAAGGGATAAAAACACTCTAAAGGAAGAATGACAGAATTATGATTAATTGTGCATGAAATCATGGAGAAAGAGATTGAGCGCCGGGCTTTTTTTTTTTTTTTTTTTTTTTTTTTTTTTTTTTTTAAGGTCAATTGACTGCATCAGTTTTGTCCAGAGCAGATTTACAATAATTTGGAATACTTTTATGAAAATTGATGATTAATTGAACCAAAAAGAAAAGAATTAAGAGCCTATTTATCCTTAAAAAAATATCTAGTACATTCTCACTATCGCGACAGCCATATTAGAATGTTTGGGGGACGCGATCAGCCAATTACAAGCTGGGATTCTTTAAGAACTTAGCGCGCTTAAAGACGGGAAATGAATACCTTTTAAAACGATAAAGACAGGCGATAACGGTCGAAAAACCGTCTTTACGGAGAGTTTTTAGCAGCGGTAAGGGATTTGGGGAAAATAACAACCTAGTCGAAACGCGCCTTAATTCTTGCAGTGCAGAAACTTAAAGGTACATGTTCTCATCTAAAAAATGAGTATTAGTTTGATGTGGCTACTACCTGGTTGCTGTCATGCGAATGAACACATGTAGCAAGGGGAATGATGGGAAAATCCAGGGATAGCCATTTAATTGATAACAAGAAAAAAAAGATAACATCTTATTTATTTAATTTCTCATATATTTTAAATAATATTTTCTCTGAATAATGGTACAAAAATTATGAATTTACCATGTTCCTTAATGATGCATTAAAAGGCATTTCAGAACCAAGTTTCTTCTCGGGACGGCCAGGGGAATGATGATTACTGCATTTAGATTTAAAAAAAAAATTATTAAAAAAAATTACTTCTGATAACCACGCTGCTAATACTCAAACAAAACAGACAACATAAGAAAAATTAATGTGATAAAATATTGTGAATGCAAGTGTAGTAAACAACCCAGGACTTAATTTTTCCCTTTATTGAAGAACAACCCATATATATATATATATATATATATATATATATATATAATATATAAACTTTATGAAACTATTTTCAATTTTTTTTAGTTTAATAGCATTTGATTAAAGATACACATGAACAAATTATTAAATATGAAATTTTAAAAAATGTAATAAATTGGACTGTTTCGGTCCATCATTTTCGTTCCCTACTCTCTACAGAATATTATCAATAGATGTTATCTGCCTCTGGCTTTTATAAACCATAAATTGAAACTGAAATTTTTCTTTGAGTCAGTTTTAATAGAAAAATAAATAAAACACATTAAAATTAAAAGATTTTTAGCACTGAAAAAAAAAAAAAAAAAAAAAAAAAAAAATGTAAGCATGCTTTTTTAAAAGAGTATCCTTAAAGAATTATTTTCAAAAAATCAGCTACATTAAAAGTTATACTTTCTTAAAATTTAAATTTAATCTCTTAAAGATTTGGAAAATTTTAAATATGCTTTTGAAGAAAATGTAATTAACATTTTATGGTAATATTCCTTTTTCAAATATTGATTTTCGATTTAGAAGATGGATTTAGATATTAATTTCGTATTTAGAAATCTGGGGTTGATCCAGGAATTTTTTCTAGGGCCCCATTTTTGCAAAAACTCTTTGTTTTTGTGAATTTCAGCGTCTATTTTTGTGGATTTTCATAATTTTTGTGAAAGTCACTTTTTTTAAAAAGTAATTTACAAAGCAAATTAAAATATAAGGTAAAATGCCACTGAAAGATTGTTTTAATCAATTATATTTTTGTGAAGGGACCGTTTTAATTAATTCTAATTTTGTGAAGGGATCGTAAAACTAACTCAAATATCATCTTGCATCAATTGCTGGAAATGCACAGTTGAAATGACATGACTCCAAAAAATTCCAAGTTAAAATTTATGTCAAAATGAGAAAAAAAATATATGGTTGAAATTTATTCAACACTATTAAAAAAAATAGTAAACACAGAGATTTTTTTTTACACTTCATCAAACATTTCTTCTGGAGAAATTGGAATTCTTCTGTTATACAGTAGTGCCAAGCCATTTGAGCAGCTTTGACTTGTGTTATTGTTTAGTTTTTTAAAAATCTGGAATTAGAAAAGATCTTGCAGTGAATGCCATTGTTACAAGCAAAAGAGCCAAAAGTTTTGAGTCTGTATATGGGTGAGGCAATATCCTTATCCATATCCAATGGGGCAATATCCAATCTGCTAAAGCGTCGATTGCATTGTGAGGACATATTTCTTCACACAATAATTTTTTGTATCAAAGAGTTATTTTTCCAATGACAGCGGCTAAAGGTGCATTGATGTCACTGTCATGGAAACTGACAAGCATTTGTATTTTTCTGCATCTTCACATGTAAGCATGCCCTTACAGTAATAAGGAACAGAACATTTCTATTTAAACTAATAGCCATGAAGATCTACAGAACAACCCAGAGCTCGTTTATGGGGGTCACTATGATTGTAAAAAAATATTTTAGTTCATCAAAATTCAATAAAACGGCCCACATCTTCTATATAAGTTTTCAAAGACAAAAGATGTCTGCCTTTTTGACTTCTGCCCATGAGGCAGTGGTGTAGCCAGAAAAAAAAAATCTGGGAGGGGGGATAGAAGTTAGGCAATGCTGCAATGAAAGATCTTGTGGTACAGAAATAGCAAGCTTCAAAAAGACCCTTTTTAAGGCAAAGTGGTAACCGCTTATTTCAGTTGGTGGTTTATCCAGTGAGCCACTTCTGGTAAGAATTGGTATGAAAGAACAAAATCGCCAAATTGCACTTGTTTTCCGCTAGTTACCTTGGTAGTGAGTGCCGCTTTATCCAGTCTGGTAATCTTTGAAGATTAGGTAAAATTTCAATGTAATTAGCTTTTAGTTAGAAGTGAAAGCCAGTCAAAGATGACTCATATTTGTGTAAAGGTGTTACAGTAATTCAAAAAACAATTGTTAATAAACTTAACAGAATTTTAATAAAAGTAATGATCGATCTAATGCACAGAACCAATAAGATACCTGATGATGATGACGATGATGTACACCCGAACAGTCTATGTGTTGCAAGAGCAGATTTGCTGAATGTTATAGACACTTTATACATAGAAAATTTGAGGAGAACAACATAAATGAACACCTCTTTTCAACACTCAGAGAAATTCAATTTGTGCTATACATGATAGAGATGAGATGGGCTCAGCCCGAACCGGGCTCGGGCTCGTGAAAAATTTCTCCTTTATTGAACATACTCCTTGAAACAGATTTTAAAAAAGTGATTTATGAGGAAAATAAAAGTACAATCAACTCCGGTTATAGTGAACCTCTGGGGACCATCCAATTTCATCCACTATATCCGAAGTTCACTAAAACCCAAGTGTCTTCATGATGGATAGAGATACTGTGTGTGAATCGGGACTAATGGTTTGCGTTCACTATATCTGATGGTTCTCTATATCCGGGTTCACTATAACCGGAGTTGGCTGTACTTATAAAAAAAGTAGCGACACTGGCGCCTAGAAGGAGCGTTAAGCTCTTTGGATATTTCAGAACAGCGACTTATATTCATTAGTTAGACATGAGATCCGACATTATTTGATAAACATATGGATAAATAAAGAATTAGAAAGTGCATTGAGAGTTTGGAACTATATTTGTCTTTAATTTGCACAAACGGCAAAATTCATTGTATTCTATCAATGAAGTAATTGGATTTTTTTTCACCTTTAACTGAAATTTCGGGCTCGGGCTCCGACTTAAATAATATTGCTTGGGCTCGGGCTTCAAAAAATGAGCCCGAACTCATCTCTAATACATGACACTATAGCCAGCAGGGTTGGAAATAAACCCGGTTTTTTTGAAAAAAACCAAAAAACCGGGTTTATTTGGTTTAAACCGGGTTTTTTTGGTTTAAACCAGGTTTTTAAAAAAATCCTTTTATAATTACATGTTAAATATTAATAAATAAAATTATTTGTAAAATGTTCAAATAAAAATCAATATTTCTTCTGAAAATAATTAAAACAAAGTAAATAAACAATAGTTGCTATACTTATGTAGCCATTGAAATCATTCAATTCTAATATTTTATTTAGAAATACTATTTTTTCATACTTAGTATCTACTTATATAATACGCTAATGTATGCGGTATCAAATTTGACGATATTTTTATGCTGGGAGCGGCAAGAACTAGATGTAAACATTAGCGTGATAACAATAACACACATGCAAAAATCCAGATTAACAGTTCAATGACGTCAAGTGAAGCAAGCATATTCGTTACTGGTTACGTGTGTCAGGCAGTAGATAGATTGCAAAATAACAATGTATATGCAAAAAAGTAAAATCTTTCGGATTTTTTTACTTCGTGTTTATTGCACATATAAAAAAAAACCACTTTGCAGTGGGTTGAAGCATATTTAGCCGTTTCCCGTTTCCATACACGAAAAAGCGAAATGTTTCTTTTTGGTTTGATTAATGGCAACGGTACTCTGAGTGATCTGCCAAGGATAGGGGGTGCTTTGGCAGAGGACTTTCTAAGGGGTTTTCATGCGTATCCATGTTACATCTGGAGAAAACCTACCAAAACTCTAGACTGTTAGATCGACAGCCGCATGATGGGACCTGAATCCGGGACCTTCACACTTTGGCCATATACCATTTTCAGTGATATTACCACTGTGCCATGATGAGGACCCCAAAATCTTTTGGATCTATTCACATGTCCCATGGCCCAAGGTTTAAGATACGGTCGCATTTTTCGCATAATGCGAAAAAACTTGTCAAAATGCTAAAATGAAACTAATGGGCTTTTGATTTATTGTGAAAGTATTCTGAAAAAATTTGGAACTGAAATATAAAAGAGAAACAGGGATAAAAGTAAAAACTTCCTGTATAGAATGGTTATAGAACGGTTGTGGGGACAATCTTTGATTACCATATTGAATTGAAATATAAAGCCTGTACGTCTATAATTTTCAAGACCACTGCAAAAACAATGAGAGGAAAAGGAGATCAGACATCGAATTATCCTTTTAGCATTTTGCTAAAGCTTTTTTTCTTATTTTAGCTTTTCTGCTAAAAAATTTTTGAGCTCAGCTTAAACCCTGCCATGGCCACTATCAGCTTTTGTCATGATACCCCCAAAATTTGTAACAACCATAACCTAAATAAATTTCATGACAAATACTGTTTAAAGCATGAAATAGGATTTTTGTTGAAAGGACTCCGATAAATTGGACAAAACTGACTGAGTATATATGGTAAGGTGTGGGGTGGCGAAGCTGACCACCTTAGCAGCTAGTATAATATAATACAATAGTAATTGTTTACTACATTTTACATGGAATATTGCTCTTAGACTCATCAGCAATAAGGTTGATAAGTTGTTCAAAATAATATTTTTAAGGTTTAGAAATAAGTTGTTAAAACACAAAACCTCTATTTTACAAACAAGTTAAAAATGCAGCCAATAATTTATGTTTAATTAATAATTTTTAATAATTATAAAACAATAAGGTATCTAGAGTGATATAAAAACTCATTGTTGATACTTATGAGGATAATTTAAAAATACATCAGAAAATATTCTATCTGTAGTATTCGTAATTTTAAATTATTCTTTTAAAAAAACCAATTGGTTTTTTTGAGAAAAAAACCATTTGGTTTAAACCGTGATTTAAACCAGTCGGTTTAAACCATGCCAACCCTGATAGCCAGGAAACAGTCTTATTAAATATATCTGTGGACATATAGCCGTGAAACAGTCTCTTTAATTTTGGGTCCCCCCCCCCCACAAGAAGTTAAATTTTTTTTTTAAATATATAAATGTACATGTGTATTTTTTTCACTTGTTCACTATTCTTAAATAAATATGTGCATAAATTAAGTTATTGACTAATACACTTCATATATTTCGATTTAATTTACTGATTTTTTTCTTGAATTTTCTCACTTTTACTTTGATATAAAGCCCTGCCAGTTTTATATCAAAGTTTAAAAGATTTTGGATTTCGGTTATTTCGGTCAGTCTCAATCCGCCCCAATGTGACTGGAATAAGTGGCGACCACTGTACATCGAGGTCCCTTATACAGCGCCATAATTACCACTGGGCACCCAGGGCAATGCACCTGGGTCCCAAGTTTTGGAGATGGCATACCTGTGATAAAAGTGAATCATCATTCGATTAACAGTGGCAGTGGTTAAGCTTAAAAAATGTAGTGATGCAATCCCATTATCATTCATTGCTACAGAGTCCCCTAATCTATTGTTAAGAATCTACCTTTATTGGATATTTCCATAAAAACAATTTCTATTCTGTTTTGTATTTACAATAGTAAAATGAAGATATGCATAAAGTATCTCTAAAATTTCTAACTAAAAATTAGAAGATGAATGATATAAAGCCCTTCCAGTGTTGTGGGCCTGGTTTTCATTGCCAAGAATAAGCCCCTTTTTGGGAAATTTAGGGGGGGGTGACCCCGAAAATCACTCCCTCGCTTCGCCACTGCCATGGGAAGAGACCATGGGCACCCATAGGGTGGCAAGGTAGGGCACTTGCCCCCCCCTAGAGATTTAGGTTACTGTCTCATGATGTAAAAAAATCGCAAAAACAGTACTGAATTTGTTAAAAGTTTGAAATTTGCCCCCCCCTAGAAAATTTTTTTGAAGTTTGCCCCCCCCCCCTAGAAAAATTCCTATGGGCGCCCATGGAAGAGACCTTAAGGATCTGTACATCCCTCTTCCCATTATCAGATCCTGAAGGAGGGACAGACGAATCTAGTTTACAATAAAAAATTGACAGAGTAAACAATAACTGACAATATACAATAAAACATTGATTTATTTTGTAAATTGAAATGCATTATGGATCCCGCTCTTTCTGTCAATCATAGAATCCTGCTAAATTTTAGGGGGGTTCTGATTCCCCCCCTCGCTATGCTACTGATTCATATTAGCTAATTAATAAGCATCAACCAATACCCAATATTGATACTTTACCTATAAATTAATTTTTGAAAATAGTCAATACCTATACTTGTTAGATCTTTGTTAGTAAGCTGTTAGATCTGCCAATACCCTTATTTTATATGTTCTGTGGAGGCATTGAAACTTCATCTATCTCTATTTATTTTGGGTATCTTTTCCAATGAGAGCATCCTTATTGTGCTTTTGTTAAAATATATAATGCTCAGCTCACAGATAAAAATTTGTACCCTGTAGAAAACAAAGAAAAAAAAAAAGCAATGAGCATACTGAAGTGATTATACCGTACTTACTGGCTTTCTTTTCTATTAAACTTGTGCCTACCAATGTTCGAGTGGATTAAAAGCTGATCATTAGGAAACTTCTGAAGTGTGCAAATCCAGACCTGTGGCCTCTCCCATGGTTGTTAATCAAACAATGTGGTGTTTTGGGCTATTTTTACCTGCGGGAAAACATATTGCATATACATCTAGCAAGTTGTCCTAGTTTCTGACTTATCTCCTTCATATTCCAAAGATTCAAGGGCATTATCCGTGTTATTTAACTTTAGGGCTATACCATAGGTTGATAAAAGGAAAGGAACTCACATCATCATATAAAATGTCATCACAATACAATACCCATTTTTTCATCACAAAACAGATGCCAACACGTGGGTAAAGTGGTATAAGTCATTTTTTAAAACTTTAAATATCTTGGAAACTATTCCGAGAAAAACTTCCTCTATTTTCCTTCTTAGATGCAGGGTGATATTTTCAATACATAAAAGAATGGAAGGATAGGTCCACCTAAAAATTAAATTTTGCGTTTTCATATGTGCATTGTAAGCTCCATAAAAAAAAAAAAAAAGCCTTATCTGAAAGCTGCTCATTGTGTGATTAAAGGTATGTTTCAACCACCGACGGTTCAAGAAATAATCACTGTAACATCTATTTTGAAACACCTGGTGATTAAAGGCTAGAATCAAACATCAGAATAAATGAATAGGGTCCATAGGAAGCAAAAAATTAAGTGTTGTGAAGTGGGATAAATTCCGTAAGCAGAGTCAGTTTAGAGCTAGTGTTTTGGTTACAGGGTTGGACGATATTTACTGGTTTTTACCGTCTTTGGATAAACATGTTTTTACCAGGGTTTTTACAACTTTTGAGAAAAACTTATTAGTTTGACACTTTTTTGAAGATTTATCTCCACCAAAGGCTGAGAGGTTTTGCTCTCGAAACTGGATGGTAGGAGGTGCCAGGTTCATACCCCGGTCGTGCCTGTTGATCTAGCTGTTCAGAGTTTTCCGTGGGTTTTTTCTTTCTTCAGAAACCGTGCATAAATACTGGCTAGGATCCCTTAGAAATAGGAAGGTATTCCCCTATAGGACTAGGACCCTAGTGCAGTCAGTTGGCCTTAATCCACAAGCAAACAATGAAGATTTATCTGCTATTTTTTCATTTTCTCAGGGATAAAAGTTCAGGGCATTTAATATCACTAGTTCCATTTCCATATAACAATATTTACCTAATTCAGTGTCTGATTTGGTAAGTAAAAGAATGCTATACGAAAATAGTTCATTTTAAGGAATATAATAAACACAGAAAACTTTCATCCATGTTTTCATCTTACAAGAATTCAAATTTATAGATAATGTACATTTATCATTATTTAAACTTATTAAAACTATTATTATAATAACGCACATTACAATATTTATTACAATTATGTAATGCAGGCTAGTTTAATAATTTTTACTTAAAATTGTAAATATACTTTTATTACTTTTAACGTATCTTATTCATTTTAATGAAAATCAAATGCTTACAAATATTATTTATTACATAATGTAGTTTGCATCATCAGGATGTCCCAATGATGATATATCCACATCAATTACATGAAAGTACAGTTTTATAAATAGCATTAATATACAGTTCATGACTCAGGAGTTTATTGTATCATTAGGTTTTTACCCCTTTTTTCCAGGTTTTTACAGATAAAAAATCTAGTTTTTACCATGCCCTGGTAAAAACCAGTTTTTACCGGTAAAAAACCAACCCTGTTTGGTTATGTTCAATTTGTTTAATATTGCATTTGAAATATGTGTAGAAATGTTTAATAAGCTGTTTAGATAAGTGTACAGTAGTTTTGGGTATATGTTTTCTTATAGATAGACATTAAAGACAAAAAAAATGTTGCCCACTAAACCTGCCCTTGCTTACGGAATTATTCTCTGTGAAGTTAACTAAGCAGCCTCTTCACTGAATTTAAAGACTCTTCAAAAAACTGAATCTTAAAAATTAAACGTTGTTTAACACTAGAACAGCTGGATGGGAGGGTCAAAATGATCCCTGTGGGCTGTTTTAGGTATTTTTATATTTATTTAGTTTACTAATTAAAATAGAAATGTAAAAATTTGTCACAACATGCTTGGAAGAATTTTAGGAAAAGTAGAAAAATGTGCTGTAGTGTTAAACTGTATATTGATATAAAGCATGAGATATTGGGAAAAAGGTCTAAACGATCCCAATGGCACTTCTAGTGTTAATGCTGGGAAATTGATGTTCATAATATGTTGCAAAAGCTGTAGAAGATATACTTTCAGAAAAAGTATGATTGAAGCTACTTTATTTGTCATGTGTTCAAATAACAAACACAAAATGCTTATATTTTTCTTTTTCTTAATAGCTCTAATGAGATTTTGAACTCTGTCAAGAAAGCAATAAGTTGTTTCAAAGACAAAACATCCGAAAAAGGTTTGTTAGTTAGCATTTCTACTTGTTTTAAGTATGCTTTCTGTTAATGTTATTTTCTTTGGATGATGCCTTTCTCCTTTCTGTATGACAATGCAATGCAAATTATATTTTCATGTAATCAGGCACAAAATAATGTTAACAGACATCATGTTTTTAATGGGATAATATATTTTTTGTCAAGTCAAATGATTTTTTTTTTCCTGTTAGCTGTAAAATTTTTTGTATTTGCATATTATTATTGACTAGCAGACCCGCACGGCGTTGACCGTGAACCCCTTAAATTATGCGATTTACAAAATCTGACATGTAAACTGCAACTCGAGATTAGTACTCTAGGCCGCAATTATATAACAGAATGTGCAGATAATGGTTCCAGAGTTTCAGGTACGTACTTACAAACGCACCACTAAAAACAACTCACTGCTGTGACGTCACACATTTCTCCCATTTGAAAAAACGGAAGGGGAGTTTCGCATAGTATTCGAATGGCAGAACAATTTTTCACAAAATAATTTTTTAAACCACAGTTTTTAAGTAATTTTTTTAAAAAATTGGCCAGGTATTGTAAAAGGAATAGATATAGATGAAGAAAAATAAACATATAATTTGCTTTAAAATTGCTGGAGTTATTAAATATTTCAATCAATTAATCAAATTAGCTTGTAAAATCTAGGATTTTCGATTTAAATTTCTGAAAATTTGGAAATAGTAGATCATTAGACGGTTTAAACACCATGAAAATTGATTGAAAAACACTGGAGTTATTCAATGTTTAAGTCAAAAATTGACCATTTATAAAAATTTTCTTTAAAAATAGAAAAATTGTTAATTAAAAAAGTAATTAAAATTCCGATTATCCAGTGCACTTTATCGGACTCATGAGCTTATATGTTCAAATTTTCAGAGCTTTGCATGCCGCAGGTTTGTCTGGAGACCGCACACATACAGACACACAGATTTACAAACATTCATTTTTATTATTATAGACATAGATGAAAGAAATTGCAACACTTAGCAGTATTTGCATGAAAAAATTTCCTACCTTAACATGCTTGTTTACAGAGCTTCAGGATAGACTATATTGAATGTCCTTCCATTTGGAGCTAAGACGTAAAGATTGTCGGCTTTTCCAACTCTTGAACAACCTACGTAAAGTTGACCATGGGAGAAACACGGTTTCGTAAGATCGAGACCAAGAACTTTCAGCAACTGTCCTTGTGCTTTGTTGATGCTCATGGCAAAACTTAAACGGACGAGAAACTGAAGGCGTTAGAAGCTGAATGGCAGATCTGAAGGGATGATTGGGATCCTTGGTATGAACACATCTTCGCCTGCTGAATGGTCAGTCATGATGGTGGCTTCAATAATGTTCGGCATGAGTTTCTTGACAGAAAGTCTTGTTCCATTACAGAGTGATGGAGGATGCAGATTCCTGAGAAGCATGATTGGTGCCCCAATCTTCAATTCCAGCTTGTGCGAGGGTACTCCGCGTGGTTCCAATGTGTTCAAAAACTCTGTTGTGTAGTTAACAGCTTCATGTATGTCGCATGTTGTGTCAATGGATTTGTAAATTTCTAGGCTACCGGGCAATTCATGTAAAAGTTGCTTATTTATGACAGTGGCAGCTTCATTTCTTGGGGCCAAAATTGCTCTTTGGCACAGCCATGCGTGATCAGTAAAGTGGCGTGCCACATTTGGAAACACTGCCTGTTTTAGTTCATCTTGTGTTTCCACAACTCTTCCAATTGTTTGCATAGCTATGCATCCATCTTGAGGATCCGAAATAATAGCCCCATTTCCTAGGTTACGTAGATTTTCTGCAAAATACCGGGCAGAGGGATCACCAGTGACATGAACGTGCATGTTTGTTGACAGTCCAAGTCTTTCAATGCCATTCCAAATGTACGATGACTTAATGCAGGCTTTCACTTCATCTGCCCTCGTTCCACGGGGAATAACCGGCAGCGTCTGTCGAAAGTCACCGGCCAAGACCGTAGTGGTGCCTCCCATTCTGTAATTGTTACGTCTGAGATCTTTCAAAGTGACATCAACTGCCTCGAATGCGGCTTTATGGGACATAGTACATTCGTCCCAGACGATGAGCTTGCAATTCTGTAGCACCTTGGCCTTTGCTGAATTTCTAGAAATGTTACATGTAGGAATCTCTGTGCATGCGAGATTTAGTGGTAATTTGAAGGTCAAATGAGCTGTCCTCCCTCCTGTGAGTAGTGTAGCAGCAATACCGGATGAAGCAACAGCGAGGGCAATCTCGATTTTTTGAAGAACTTTGGCCAAAAGAAGATTGATAAGGAAAGTCTTTCCTGTGCCGCCTTCCAAGAAGAAAATGCCAACCTGCCGTTCAAACGCTTTTGTAATCTTGTCGAATGCTTCCTTTTGATCTTGGACTAATTTTGGCTCGTTCTCCTCTACGTATCTTGTTAGCATATCTGTGTCGTAAATTCTTTCCATCATTTCTTCACTTGGTATGGCAGAATCACAGTTGCGAGTCGATTCTGGAAGTCCAAAGCTTTTCAGGTTCGATCCACCCATCGATACTATGTGATCTTCAATATAGATGAGAGCTTTATTGAAGATATCATCACTGTAGTCCAGATCCATGTTCTGTTGTTGTATACGGACTTGGTGCAGTATGTCTTCTGACAGGTTCTCCTTGTGGTTGATCCATAACTGTTTTGGACCAGACACTGAGCATGTTTGCAGCATGACGGCAAAAAGGTTCCGCAATACCTTTGGAGATCGAGAGGCAGCAGCTTCTTCCAGTGCTCTATTCCAATGGTCATCGTTCTCCAGAAGTCCTCTAAGTTGGCAAGCCTCTTTGTAAGTTTCGCAGACCCTTTGACCAACTGTTCTCAAATCTATGAATGACTTCGGACCTCTTACTTCATGCAGAAGGAGTCGCAGGTGAAAGCATTCAGAGTTGTTTGGATGGATTGAGTACACTCGTCCGAGTGCATCGGTTCTGGTACAACCTGTCCTTGTATCCGACGGTTCCAAGTCTTGTTACTATTGTTCCAAGTGTAGTACTTTGGAAGTTGGTTGTAGAGTAGCATGCATGCAAACTCATCGTGGGTGCAAAGCTTAAAGAAAGACGTAAGTGTTGTTTCCTGAGGTGTTTCTGCCCGCTGAGCAGCATTTTCGGTCCTGAAGTAGACTCTATGTCCATTCTCAAGGTGAACACTTAGATGAACCACTGTGTGATGACGTTCATGAACTGGAAAGCTGAGTATTCTCCATAATGCTTCGTTAGTGCTGATGTATCTGCCCATTTCATACTGGTGAATTTCATCCATGTCATTCCGTCCACTGGTGACTTCGAACACAGCCATGTCTGATCCTTTATTGACATACTTACAGATATATTTTATCGATTTTACGGAATTGCAAAATTCAACGTTGCGCATTAAAAATTTTCAACAAAAGAGGCGAAATAAGGAACAACCCAGGTGTTGTCTACAGAAATTTCTGATCGCTGGAAAGGAATGCGTGCGGTGAAACCACCCTCTTGTGGGCTTCTACAGCGATAGAGTGGATATCCATCTTGTCCAGTTTGTGTATCTTTCAAAAATTTGCGTGGGAATCGCTTCGTGCAAATTCCATGTTTCATGCATGGAGAGAGTGGATTTATGGATCCGCATGGGCCGTGCACCATGTGTTTTGTTACACTCGTGAAAAGTTGTGGGTCTTCTTGTTGATTCGGTATTTCTGCTCTGATTAAGTCATCCACTCTGTGAACATGAACAGTATCTTTGAGCCATATGAGAATGTGAGCATGAGGGAGTCCTCGCTTCTGCCATTCTATCGTGTACATGTGACATTGAACATCACCAAAAATCTTTCCCTTTGTGATGAGACTCATCAGTGCCTTTTGCTTTTGATGAAACACTCTTGCAGACAAATCATGACGATTCTGTGGTTTTTGCCCATGGAATAATTCATGCTGTATTTCGGTCCAATTGGGATTGCACGTAAAGGTGATGAAGAGGTCTGGTCTACCGTAGTTTCAGACGTAGGTCATGGCATCTTGAGTTCGCTCATGCATGTACCTGGGACCCCCAGTGAAGCTTGAAGGCAAGATTATCAACTGGTCAATGTTTTCAACATTTCCATCGTTAATCATTGCATCTCTTAAATGTGCATACTGTTCCACTCTCAGCGTTCTCTGATTCAGTCGGATGTACCTCAGCCTTTCAGCCTCAATTTTGGCATGCATGTCCACGATGAATTGATGAAACAGGTCCTTGCTTCTCAGTAAAATGTTGAAGCTAGAAGAGCGCACCATAATCCTGTATGCGTAGAAGTCCATGGCAGAAATCTTCTTAGCCTGTGGTATTCCTGCAATCGGATTTCTCTGTCGCAGTTCAAAATGATATCCATCCTCCCCCTGCCAAAATAGGAGTGGATACTGTAGGGCGTCGTAGGACCTGTGCGTTTCGGGAATTCTGTGGATGGTGCCACTCCTTTCTTCTAAAACTATGTCTCTTGCTCCATGTTCTTCACCCACCATGATGACAGCCACTTCTGATGTTGTTGGTACATTGAAGCGCCTTTGATGATCACCCTGTGGGGTTTTGTCTGCTAAGATGACGACTTTGAAATCAGGCCTCATCTTTTCCATGGCCGATCTGAAGCTGCGGACGTAGGAGTTATGATGATGCAGCATGTCTTGCAACTCAAGAACAATTTTTTGTCGTGTTTGTGGCACATTTCTGCAACGCTGGTCTGCTTGCTGTGCACCATCTCCCACGAAATATACTTGCAAAAATCTCGGCTCTTCGTTTGGCAATGACTGTAGACTTCCGATGCGGTGATATACTTGACCTTGCACCTTGAATGTCGGCATGTATCTTGGCTCTCTAATTTCTTTGGTTGTGCCGAAAGATGTCATCTGGAAACATGAATTGTATCTTCTGATGTTTGCCAGAAAATGTTTATTTTCGGCTGACTGTCCAAGCAGGAAAGTGCGTAGGGGCTCAGGAGGATCCATTAACACTGGAAGCTGTACCTTTCCTCCACTACAGCACATACCTAGGGTTTCACCTTTCCACTTCTTTGCTTCACAGTGTTGGCACGTAATCGTCATCAATCCTACTATGCACAAAGGATCAATGTCATAATCTACTGATGAGTCGTAATTGAAAGCTGCATTTTCAAAAGTTATCCATATGCGCATTCGAGCAGCACTACTTCCACTTCTGACCTGCAGTAGTCTGGATTGTCTTTCAGGGGTGGCTTCAGCTTCTCTCCTTAGTGCATTGATTTCATGTATTTGACACCGTCTCGATTCTCTCTCCGGGGTGTTTTCAGCTTCTCTTTGTTGTCTTTCTCTGTCCTGCATCTGTCTTGACAGCCTTTCGGGTGTATTTTCAGCTTCTCTTATTCTTTGTTGTCTTTCTCTGTCCTGCATCTGTCTTGACAGCCTTTCGGGTGTATTTTCAGCTTCCCTTTGTTGTCTTTCTCTGTCCTGCATCTGTCTTGATAGCCTTTCGGGGGTGCTTTCAAATTGCCTACTTATTTGATTTCTTTCTCTCATGTCTTGCAGTCTTTCTTCTCTTTGTAGGGAGGTTTCGTCTTCTCTTCTTCTTCGATTTCTTTCTCTATTTTCTCTCTGTATCGATCTTTGACATCTTTTCTTCCTTGGTGGCATTGTTTGATATATAAACAAATTAAGGTAAACAGGAAAAAAAACTCAAACCACTTCAAGAAAATTGTGCAGAAGTTATCGTAAACAAAAAATACATAGTTTAAATTGAAAACGCTGTTGCCAATTTAGCATCATACACAAACTTTAGCACATAAACTGCAACTCACAGATTAGTACTCTAGGTCGCAATTATCTTACAGAATGTGCAAGTTATAGTTCCCGAGTTACTGGTACCTACTTACAAACGCATCACTAAAGACAACTCACTGCCGTGGCCGTCACATATTTCTCCCAGAAATATCGTGCAATTTGCATTAAAATTGCTGGAGTTATTAAATATTTCATCTAATTAAACAAATTATCATGTAAAATCCGCAATTTTCGATTTAAATTTCTGAAAATTAGAAAATGTTAGGTCATTAAACGTATTAAATACCATAAAAAAATTTCATGAAAAGGCCCCATTAGGAAAAACGCGCCAAATAAAGAAATATCGCCAAATTTGGCGCTAAAAATAAGTCCCCAAACTTAGGTTTTCGAAGACCTACGACCCATAGAACCCGAGATTTCCAGAACATTACATATCAATGCAACAAAAAGCAAAATTTAACTATTTAACGCATAGAATACGAATTTTAAACTATTTTAAACCCCAGAACAGCGGGTTGCTCCCAAAATTCGTAACACAGGGTAAGAAAATTTCCGTTTTAGAAAGGTTTTTAATTAATAATTAAAAAAAGTAATTAAAATTTTAAAATTCTGATTCTCAGGTGCACATTATCGGCATTCATGGGCTTATATATTCAAATTTTCAGAGTTCTGTGTGCAGTAGATTTATCTGGAGACCGCACACAGACAGATTTACAAACATTCATTTTTATTATTATAGAGATAGATAGATTTGGCGTAAACCTGATGAAATTTTCGTGCCATTTCATGCTTCTCAAATGCAAACGATTTGTTTTATGGTAGCATTCGGGCGAAACTCGCCAAGCATGGCAACGTAAAAAACGGTTTTTTACTTTTGCGGTTACCACTCACTTCAAGCATAAATCTTTTCATGAGGCCAAAGTTCGCCAAACATGACGATCTAAAATCGGTTTTTAATTAATAATTTAAAAAGTAATTAAATTTCAAAATTCTGAGCCTCAGGTGTACATTACCGAAGGAATGGGCTCATATGTTCGAATTTTCCGAGTTCTGCGTCCAGTAGTTTTTTCTGGACATCGCACGCATGCAGATTTTCAGACATTCATTTTTATTGATATAGATTGGCACAAAACTGACTAAATTTTCGTGCCATTTCATGTTTTCCAATGCATGCGATTTTGTTTCACAGTATCATGCTGGCGAAACTCGCCGAGCATGGCATCCTGAAAACGGTTTTTAATTAATAATTAAAAAAGTAATTAAAATTTTAAAATTCTGATTCTCAGGTGCACATTATCGGACTCATGGGCTTATATATTCAAATTTTCAGAGTTCTGCGTGCAGTAGGTTTGTCTGGAGACTGCACACATACAGACAGACAGATTTACAAACATTCATTTTTATTATTATAGATTGTCATTAAAATTAGAATTTCATTGGCTAGATCAATATATAGACTAGTCAAGGAAAAAAAAATCTGCGTAAAAGGAGATTATTTCTCTGGAAGTATTTATCGAAATTCAAATTAATTCATATTTTAATGAAAAACTGAATAATTGGCATTGTGGTTGCCACGTTCAGCGGTTTTAGACAGAGTAAAATGATTTAAAATTACTACTTAGATCCAAGCAGTAGACAAAATTGTTACTCATAAAAAAGAATAGTGATAAAATTTCTTTCTTTGATTTAATCAAAAAATCGTCCGAATATAAAAAAATACTGGAGTAACTAATTATTTTAAGTAAATGTACTGTAAATGGTATATGATACACACATTTTAACACAGTGACACAAAAAAGGACAAAACGAACTAGCCTGAATTACGACATCTACACTAGAAAGAAATATCCAGGAGCGCTCCTTAGAATAATGGGCTGCTGAGGTACCTTAGAATTCTAAAGAATGTTACATGAAAATGGCAGGAACTTTAATGAACTATACATTTCAGAGGAACCTTTCTATCTGTTCAATAAAGTTTATGGTATTTTATTGTACTCTTTCTTTCAATTCTTGGGTACCTTAGATGCCCATTATTTACAAGGGATGTTCCTGAATTTTTTTTATAGAGTACACTTTCGAATATATTGAAGGAAAGATTCTGAAAGGGCAGACACATAAGTTAAGATACACTTTTAATATATGGTATAGGATTCCAGATATTATTTAACGTTCAATATTAACGGGCTTAGGAATATCTGAGGGGTCATTCCATGACAATAAGAAAGATGCAAATTAAAATATTTTTTATTATTGTTTATTAGGTTTATTAAAAAGTATGTTCACTATATATTTTTTATTAAAATTTGGATTAAAGTAGCATTTTAAGCTTTGCAGCAAACATGATAGATTCATAGGTAAAAAAAAATTTTTTAAATATTTTGATACCTAACTAAATACTGGTCATTTTAGTCAGTTGAGATCTATGACTAATGTAACTTGTGGTAATTTAGATAGTACGTTTGTCACAGATCTTACATGAATTAAATGACCGGTATTTAATAAGGTATAATTTTTTTAAGTTGTTCTTTTTTCTTTGTGACCCTTTCATGCACAATGTAAAGATGAAAAACTTAGGTTAACTTCATTTTTAAATAAACAGCAAGAAATACATTTTCATTTTCAGCTACAAATGTTACACTAGTCACCACAAAATGACAATTGGACAGAGATAAAAAAATGAATGGAGATTTTGCAAATTAGTAGTCTAATGGTATAGAAATAGAAGTTTTAATTACATTTGTAGACAATCACATAGTGAAGTCTATTGCTGATTTGATTACATTTTCAGTTACATCATATATATGAAGTTTGAATTTTTATGAAAGCCTATAAATTAAAACGCATTATCTTTGATGTTCACAGACTATCTTAGACATTTCACATTTCGGTACACTCAATATCCAATGGATGTCCACATCCACAAGACAGAGCGGTTTTGACCTTTACTTGATATTTAGCAGCATTCGTCTTCCGTTACAGCTTATTCCGTGTAAACTTTAACCTTAATTACATCGTAACTGCGTACTAACTGCAGTTTAAGTACGTTTCAAAACATCTGAACCCTACTTACTCTGCATCTTTATTAGTTTAGCGCGTATAGCAATCTGCCGTTAGTCTGCAGGCGTAATCTCCACAAAGTAATGGAGTCCCGCGGAGAATATATTAAGTGAAATAAGAAATTTTATAAGTCTTAAAGTTAACGGAGATTTATGTCTCCGAATTACCAGTGCAAACTAGATTGAAGCTTAGGGAAATGAAGGTGATTTAATTAATTTGGCCTTGTTTTTGTTTTCTCATGCAATGACAATACATCATTTTTCATCTCATTTAGCTTCTTGACTCCGTAATTAATGGTTAATAACTGTTTACAGCTACTAGTTGTCTTTTAGTATAGAAGGAAAATTTAAATTCATACAGTGTTAAATATTTAACATAATGAATGCCATGGGATGTTAATGCTTTTTCTATCAGATTAATCAATTTAATTTTAAAATTAAAAAAGTGCTGTTAATACCGTGGGGTGTTTCTCAGAGGAAGTTTTAATGTATCACGTCATGTGACTTGATATAGCTGTTCGGACGGCGATGTGATTGATGTTGATTTGAGCGATTAATCCAACATGTTATAGAAAGTGAGATAACATGTCCGAAATTAGCATATTACACAAAACTAGGGGCTTGTTAGGTGTTAACTTGTAAAAGCACTTAGCATAATCTTCTGCATATAGTATAAATAATTCGGCGATTGTATTAAACAAATATAACATACTTTAGTTTAAAATACACATTAAATCTAAATAATTCAGGAAATCTCAAATATTGCATCTAAAACTGAAAAATCATAATATCTTCAAGTCTTATGATTGTTTATTAACGAATGTAAAAATTAAATGTAAAGAAAGCGAAAAAATTGTTCAATTGTGGTGACAAACCAATACCGTCTCAAGGGGCGAAGCCAGGGGGTGGCTGATGGGACTGCAGTTTCTCCCGAAATAAGTAAACTTAAGATATGGAGGAAATTACATTTTCACGAGTACCGTGTTTACTCGTGTTATAGCCGCACTTTTTTGCCAATTTTTCATGGTGAAAGTCTAGGTGCGATTATTTTCGGCGAAATCTGCTACACAATATTTTACACTGTAATGCAAAACATTGCTGGTATTATAACGAACTGCTAATTTACCAAATATTTCTAGTTTATCTGCCGTATATTAAATTACCTTTTCGTCAGTTGCACACAAAAAAGAAGCATTTTTCTTTTTACAGTAATATTTTTGTAGACATAAATTAAGGTCTGTTACGTGACTGCGATCTAAACAAAAGTACTTTTTTTCCCATTAGGTTTTTTGCTTTCACTTCCAAAGATTCTAGACTCAATTTATGTTTTTTTAAAAATTCATTTATTTTATATGTGGGCATATTTATGAAAGAGGGTCCATTGTTTATAGCTTTTTAAAAGGTATATTACAAACCAGTTGTTGAGTTCTCAGATACCTCCGAAAAAAATTCCTGGCTAGGCTACTGATAAAACCCCACCTAAATCTAATTTGAAATTGGAAACCTACATCAAAAACAACCTTTGGACACTATTTCAAAAATCATTCTATGCAATGAATGTTGCATATTTTTATATACATAAATAAATGCTCATTATTTCGGTTAACCCTTTAACGCGCAGTGTTCCCGTTCTGGGAACACCAAACTCTGACGTTTTGACTGTTGCCAGTCACGAAGAATAGATTTGATTTCTATAAAAATAGTTGCTGGTGACATAGCTCCACGAGAATCCTTTACTTTTTAGCACGTCATTTCCCGTAAAAAAATTGTCACGATTATTTTTTAACAGCACTGACATCTGCTGAAAAATGGAAGAATGCGAGAACAGCTGGTTAGATTGCCCACTGCTGAAAAAAGGGCAGCCGTTGCCATGGCTCGACTTAACTACCAGCAAGATGGCGGACGATCGAAACGTTCATCGCGTGTTAATTATGACTAATGCAATATTGCGAAAGGTAAATTGTTGCATTAGTCGAACATAATGCAATCAAAACTGACCAAACAGTGACTTTACTGACAAGTACTTTATTGAATTTAAAAAGAAGTTATTATATCCATAAACGTGACCATACAGTGCATATCGTAAATCTTAAAGAAACGTTCTGTAAATTCATACTCAAATAACAGGAAATAAGAATATTTTACTTACTACTATAATTTTCTGTTACTCACAATGGAGTTAGTGTTTTCATCTCTTTGCTAAGTGTGATTATCATTCAAAGTTACCCTACATAAAGGAAATTCTGCCCAGTAGCTTTTAAAACTATTCACTGAAAATTAATGGTTTATTTCACCACTCTTTACAAAACAAAAGTTAATGAAAATCAAGCGCTGAATGTTTCCTTTCATTAAGATATTACAAATTAACATGTTCTTTAAAATTATATTTTACTTGAGATATGAAAATGTTGAAATAAAGATTTTGGTAAACAACATGTCGTGTAAAACTTTTTCAAGTATTTAAAAATTAAATTTACTGTAGCAAAAAAAAAGTTCAACTAGAAGTTTTAAAGTTTCAAATATGAAGAAATTTGTACGTGGCAGTATAGTTAAAAGTTTCACGAGTAAATCCCAAATAAGCGTTGTAAAACATTACTTGGAGTTCGTAAGTCAATCCTGATTGGACCATTAGTGTAGCTAAAAATCCTTAGGAATGTCAAAACCCTCATCGGTTTCAATGCCGATTTCTTCATAAAGCTGCTGTTTACCTTTAGGATAACCTTCCAGAATTGCATCTAGCATATCGCAAGCCATTCGTTTTCTTCTCTGCCATTCTTTGTGAGATTTCAGCTTATTCATGCACAAAGATTGTTGCTCTTCAGGTTTTACAAGTGATTTATTGGTTTCCAGGAATTTCAGTTTTTCCTGAAGAACTGGGACTTCCTTTTGCATGCGCGACAATAGCTTCGCAGCCTCCTCTGTGGTTAGACTATTACCCAAGCTATCAACAACATTTCCCTTCACTTTCATGTCCTTTTGAATATCGCTGAGTGTTTTAGTCAATTCCTCTATTTCGGCGTCCATTCTCTTCAAAGCGTCATCATTTACCGCTGGAAAATCATCTTGGTTCACGAAATAAACTTTTTGCTTTCCGTACGTCTTTTCTTTCACTTTTTGTTCAGTTACTAACTGATCCAATGCCCTCATTACTGCCGTCTTCCCGAATTCCTTATGCATGTTATTAAAAATATCGATCACGCTGTAAGGTCTATTTTGATCAGTTAAATATTGCAAAACGGGTTTAACAGCCGCTTCGTCTTTCGATTTACTCATCTTGAAAATTAGCTGAATCCTTTGGCAAAATTATCTGACAAATTCAAAGGTCGCAAAACTTAATTCCAAATAAACACAAGTATTTATAAAAATCATTCTGATTAAATTATGGAGTGAAGTTGAAAAGAGAGAGAGAGGAAAAGAGCTAATACTAGCAGACGATAACAATGGAATTCATGGCTATGCTTGTAAACATCGAACTCTTTTAACCCTTGCATTTAATCATCAAACTGGGCGTTTGTAAACTCTCGGATGAAATTGGGCAAAACTAGTGCAACCCTAAATGAGCTTTTCGTATTTAATTGAATTCGCCCGAATACAGGGGAACAACCAGAATGCAATTCCGTAACATAAGACTGAAATTTGTTAAAAAGAGCAGCGAAACAACAGCAAAATAAATGTTTCCGTAATTTTCATTAGTTTTTCGATTAGATTGAAGTGATGTTAGTAAGATAAAACTCTTTTCGCTGGGACTATTGTTACTCAAATTTTTATGGCTTGTAAATTCCGTGGGATTATTCTCAGCTAATCGGAATCCGATAAGATTACGCAAACGCCGATCACAGGATACATGATTTTGTTACTGTATTTTGTAATCTTTGTAAGAGCGTTTGTTTTACACTTAGTCGCCATAATGAGAGAATTTTTAAATTCCTAGATTCCAATTTGCTGGGAATATCTCCCGAGATTTACATGAAAGAACGTGCTCATAGTAATTAACATTAAAAAGGCATACTTTCACATGAGTAGAATACTGCTCTCCTCTAGATAAAGTATGTTATTTTGAAAATAAATTTCACGAAGTTAAACTTTTAGGTGATGATTTTTCCTTTAGAACGTGAAATAACGTTGTTGCTACCTACAAATGCCGCAACACCTCATTCGGTAGCTGATTGTGTAATGTGTAACCATCGAAGAAAATAAGACAACAATTACAAAATGTTTATTTATAATCACTATCTCAGTCAAACAAACAGTATTTACATTCATAATTTACGTCACATCACAGCATTTACATTCATTGAGGGGATAAATTTTAATTAAGATTTTAACTGAAACTCAATATTAAATTCTTGTTACCATGGAGATATGCTATTATAGGAGTGGACACTCTCCTTTGTTGGATTTTTGGTACCCAATCTAAGTATCAATTCAATTATGTAAACATTGGTAATCTAGTAGAGTGCAGCAATCCTAGCGGTAAAAGAATAAAATATTTCCCGTGCTGACTGATAACTAGTTTTACTTGCTTTTAATTTTCCAACCTATAGCATGTGAACAACATTATGAACGCGGCCACTCAGCGTTAATATTTTTTTTCACTTTTGCTTACGTGGTTGCCTTAGCAACAAATGAATTTTTTAAAAAAGGTTCTATCTGGTTCTATCTTAAAATTATTAAAATATTGAGTTTACATTTGTTAACGAATGCGTATATCGGGGCTGACGGAAAGCAATTTTCGTCTGTTGCGGTATATATTTACATTAGAAAATGGCATTGAGTTCATTTCTGAGTTCTTTATGCAACATAAATTTAATATTTTAACATGAGTTTGAGTTTAGCGGGAATTTAAAGCTGCGTTAAAATGCATCACTTCATGAAATAAATGCAAATACTGCTTAATTGAGTGGGATCGTCATTACAAATAAGCACTTTTTAAGTATTGCATTCATTCATACTAAATTCTCCTAAATTTACTAATATTTTTTTTAAATAAAGCCTTTGGACAAGATAATAACACGACATTACATGCTTAATACTACTTCGCTTCGAAACTATCACCTATATTAATTAAGAAATAGTATTCTAAGACAATTATGCAATCAAAACACATCTGATGCTAGAAATTATTTATGTGACGTTAATAAATCTATATATTTAATTTTTTAAAGTCTACTAATTCAACAATCTTCATTTACTTCGCTGCTTCGATGGAAATATAAACAGCCGGAGATGTGCATTTACCGAGCATGTGTTGCGCCATCTGTATGCAACAACGGTGTTTTCCCATTTTCTAAGAATCCCTCCTATAAATTTAACTTCGTGCATGTTACATAGAAAAACTCAGTAATGAACTCAAAGCCATTTTCTGGCGTAAATGTACACACTCATAACAAACATAAATGCAATATTTTAATCCTCTTAAGATAGAACCCCACCCCCTTTTTTATTCATCTGCTTCTAAGGCAACCACGTAAGCTCAAAGTGAAAAAAATACCTAAAATTTAACTGTTCACTTTCATAATCTCGTCCACATGCTTGGTTAGGAGATTAAAAACGTGTAAAACTACTCAGCACGAGAAACGGTTTTATTCTTTAACCGCTCGGATCGCTGCACGTTACTGGATTACTAATGCTTGCATATTTGAAATTTAGTTTGAGGACCACAAATTCCAGCAAACAGCTATGGAGAGTATAATTTTCTATAGTATATCTCCGTGTTTCTAATCTTGTAAGTGCGTTTGTTTTTCACTTGGCCGTACATCGAGAGAATTTCGAAAATTCACAGATTCCGATTTGCTCGCTGCATATTTACAGAAAGCATCCACAGTATTTAATATTAAATTGATATACTTTTAGGAAAATAATATTTCTTGTATAATATTTCTAACCCCTTGGCAAAATGAACTTTTAAACGAATTTTGAAAATAAATTTTCAAACGGAATATTTTGACACTTGTTTACGTTTGTTACGGTGGAATTTCGTATGCTGGACAAATCTTCAGACGGTCGTAAAAACCGACAAATTAAAATGGAAACACTACACTTACTTATGTAGTAGCCAATACATACACATTCATTCAAGATTCAGTGATAACTAAATATTCCCATGATTTTAGTTAATAAAGTAACAGTTTGGTAATTTTCAATTAGAATGCTCAGTTCGATAAATAAATGTATTATGTGGATTTCTACGAATAGGAGGTGGTGTAACCCATGATTAAGTGTTGTTATTAACATTTTACAATTTTTCCCTTTCGAGAATAAACTTTGTTTTCACTATTTTTAATTGTAAAATGAAATTCTTGACATTATGACAAAATTTTGATAGATGTATTTTTCTGTCTAATGACCAGACATATCAGTTGCCGACTGTAGGTTTGACCACTACGAGGACCACAGATGTTGGCTATTTCATTTTGCAAGAACCTAGTACATAGGCCAAGGTTAGCCTCTATGAGGATTTGTCTAATTTTGAATCAGTTCCAGATGAGAGACTTAGCACGTATATCGGCACCCCCTGAGGCATTGCTTAGACATCGGAGGCGCGGCAGATTTTACGTGCATCAGCTTCCTTTAGTGTACACAGTCCAGCCGAGGATGTTGCCACTCTCTCGGCTGGAGAGTAAGGTCTGCGCGTCGCTTCTCTTTGGATGTACTTGAGGGATATCGAACTTAGCCGATAGGGATACTGCACGGCTGATTTGTATATCTTAGCTTATTAAACCCATACTGTGAGATAACACTGTAACAAAGGATTGAAATATATGGTCAATAATAACCCAGTTAGGTTAAATATTGTTTATCACATTCTTTAATATCTTTAAGAGTCATATTGTATATTAACTGCAATTCAAAAATTTGATTAAAATATTCTTTTGATAAAACACAATCTCTTTTAATTTGCGCTCACGTTTACAATAAAATTAGAACAGACGTAAAGTAAACATCACTACAGGATTTAAATTTATAGTTTTAAGGATGATGCAACTAGAATTCCTATTTTCGTATTTTTTAATTTAAATTCTTATAAGCGAATACCTAAATAAATTTTAATATATGCATGCTCACAATTCCTCCTTAAGTCAATGTAATGAGATAAAATTCCTGATGTTTGTACTATTATTATTTAATTTTTACTTTGTAATAAGATGCTTTGTTTTCAAAAATATTTTAATCAGAACAATATAATGCCAATTTGAAATCATAGTTACAATATAAAAATATTATAATTTCAGTTTCGTTATCTAAACATGAAATATATAATGCATTGTAAGTATCTCTCGTTCAATTTTTAATTTGTGTATTTAAATATGATTGTTAGGCATTATAAACTCGAAACTACATTCTTTTCTACATATTTAACAATTCTATTCAATTTTATTTTTTACCTGTTCGGTGAATGCAATTCATTCAAATAATATATATATATATATATTATGTGAAGTAAAATATTCATGTATAAACATGTTGTGCGATGAATGATTATTAATACCTTTGCAAAAGCTGCAGTTACGTTATAACAAATCTGCTTTCAGAGAAAAGCAATGATTATTTTACTAAATTCTAAAATACTGAAATACTTATCCTTTTGAAATATAAGTTATTATTTAGTTCATATTTTTCAGTCATTTTAAAACAACGAAGGTATATAGTGATAACGCATCAATTATTAAACATTTTCCAGTATAAGTTCTGATAAAAATTAAGTTAGGAAAAAGTTATACAGTCAACTTAAGTATGGTGACGAAAAAAGATAAACAACAATTAGTATATTCATACTCACAAAAACAACAACAACAAAAAAAAAAAACATATTCTGCGTTTAACTGCCAAGAGCCAAGTGTTAACTGAATCTCTCCAACAGTTTACAAGTTATCGTGATTCATCTCCATATAGCTCAATAATCGCTTTTTTCCCCAAAAAATGGGCAATTGCTCATCAAGTATTCTCCACTATTAAGGCCCGAATTAGAGGCCATTATACTATGGAGGCTCCAACTGCGTGCCCAACGTTACCTCCTATGAAGGGACGGATAAGTAAACATCCAAGCCCAAGCCCGGAATCGAAGTCTGACCCAAGGTGTGATAGAATAGTTCTTTAGCCACTATACCACCTGGACAGCATTATTGAAATGTATATTTTTACTTTTTAATTCATGGTTGAAAACTTGAGGCACATGTAGGCTAACTTCTGGAAAAATCTCATGCACATAATTCTAGCGCATCCAATTCTCCTTAGTTTTCAATGGAGCTTTTGCGTCCATCGTGCTCATTTCCTTCTTCATCGTTAAATGTTTAAGAAAAAATGGTACTGATCTGCACATGGATGCAATTTATGATTTGTGAACGGTTTTCGAATAACATTTCACATGACAGCGTTTTTTTTTTTTTTTCATTTCATATTTTTAAAACATGTTTTTTTATAAATCATTTAAAAGTATCCACGTTCACTAAGCCTTGGCGATATTTTTTACGCCAAGAGGGTTTGTAATGCGTGTGTTGACAGCAAATTTTGCTTGTAGTTTACAGTTGCCAGTTGCGAAATGCAGCGATATAGCACAAGTCTAGACTATCTCTTCATTCGTAAGTGTCATGATTTATATTTTCTTCACTTTTCCGAAGGGTTTTGAATGGGAATGTGTTCTCTAGTGTATTTCTACTCTCTGCACCGAAGCCCAAGCCGGGAATAGAGCTGGACCCAAGATGTGATAGAAGGGTTCTTTAAACACTACACCACCTGGGGGGCAACTTACTACCTGCCATCCTATACACTATAATGACACAAGAAATTCGAGTCGTCATAATGGTCGTGCTGTAATCTATATAAATAAAATTGAACTTTTGTCTGTGCATTTCTTGGAATTCAAAAATTTTGCGATTTCTATCCGTTTCAAGCACCTGGAAATCCGGTGCGACCCTCAAAAAAAAAAAAAAAAAAAAAGGTTGTCTTTCTGTCGTTCTGTCATTCAGTCTGTGACGCTTTTTTTGTTCAAGCATCACGTAAAAACGACTGAAGCGAATGATGTTAAATTTGGCGACATGATTGGCGGTCACTCAACTTAAAACATAGGCGCCGATTTAAAAAAAATCTTGATTAGATTTTGAGATTTTGAGGAAAATCGTTTTAAACTGCGTAATTTCGTGTTCGAGCATCACATAAAAACGACTGAAGCGATTGAAATGAAATTTGGTATCATGATTGGTGGTGAAATTTTGATTTTGAGATTCTGCGAAAATCGTTTCAAGCTGCGTAAATTTGTGTTCGCACATTACGTAATAACTGCAAAGGTGAAAAAATGATATTTGGTGAAATTATATATGGTCACTCACCTTAAAGTATAAGCATCTAATTAAAAAAAGTTGATCAGATTTTGAGATTTTGCAAAAATCGTTTAAAACTGAGTGAATCTTTGTTTACGCATTACGTAATAACGACTTAAGCGAATAATATGAAATTTTGACACGATAAATGGTTGCTCAACATAAACTATAGGTGTCCAAGTTTTTAAACATTTTTATTAGATTTTGAGATTTTGTGAAAATTCTCTCAAAATGCGTTTATATTTCTTCAAGCAACACGTAATAACGACTCATACGAATGATACGAAATTTGAAGATATCATAGGTAGTTGCTAATCTTATTTTATAGGCGTTGAATTATTAAAGTATTTGGATTAGATTTTGAGATTTTGGGAAAATCGTTTTAAAATGCTGAAATTTTGTTCTAGCATCACGAAATAAAGGCTGCAGTGAATGAAACGAAATTGGGTGACATGATAGGTTGTCACTCAACTTAAATTCTAGGCTTCCAATTTTTCAAAAATGTTGATTAGATCTTGCGAAAATTATTTCAATATGCGTAAATATTCGTTCGCGCATGACATAATTACGACTAAAGCGAATGAAATGATATTACTTAGTTACTCTCTAACCTGTAATATTTTAACAATACATAAAAATTATAACTTCGCTTTCTTTACTTTGGCAACATACTACATCCATTCTGTGTACTCCTACAATGTTGATGAAAGTTCTTACATTTTGGAAATTTGCATTCAGTATACTAACCCGTCAACAACGGGTACTTCAGCTAGTTAATAATATAACAGGATAAATACGAGTGAATAATGTATACTTTCTGTACCTAATACGCATCCTTTACCTTAATCTCATTCTGAGTCTAGGATGCAATAAAAAGATTTATCCTCCAACACTCTCCACCAGTCAAATTGTAGAAAAGCAGAGAGCATTTCCTTTTAATGGAATATTTCTTGATTAGCCGGGCTGTATTTTCATTTCCTCTCCTCTTTTTCTTTTTTTTCCGTTCCCTTGTACGCCCCTAACACATGGTTTAATAAAACGGATTTTCCTGTTGGGACTCTTTTGTTTGTTTTTGGATTCAGTGGATGGCCAGATTAAAAGCGGTTTATTTATTCTGTTTCGTTTCTGTGCGATTAGAAATAAGGAGCAAGGGCTGCATTTCTTCCATGATTTGTTTTTGCATTCAGTCACATCATTCTTGCCGAAAGCATAGAATTTTGAGTGCTGTCAATTAAACTTAATATCCATCAATCATATTATTCTTTTAACCCTTTGAGGCGCAACCCTTTCCCAATGCTGAAAAAAGGGCAGCTGTTGCCATCGCTCGATTTAACTACCAGCAAGATGGCGGACGATCGAAATGTTCATCGCGTGCCACATAGACACCCTTTTTTGACGCAACTGCCTGTGCCGGCACAGCCAGCTGTCTTCAAAAAAGGGTCTGTAGATCTGTGGCACGCGATGAACGTTTCGATCGTCCGCCATCTTGCTGGTAGTTAAGTCGAGGGATGGCCACGGCTGCCCTTTTTTCAGCATTGGGCAATCTGTCCAGATATGCTCGCATTCTTCCATTTTTCTGCAGATGTCGGTGCTGTAAAAAATAATCGTGACAATTTTTTTACGGGAAATGACAAGTAAAGGATTCTCGTGGAGCTATGTCCCCCGCAACTATTTTTATAGAAATCAAATCTATTCTTCGTGACTGGCAATAGTCAAAACGTCAGAGTTTGGTGTACCAAGGCGGGAACACCGCACGTTAAATGGTTAAAAGCGGTTTATTTATTCTGTTTCGTTTCTGTGCGATTAGAAATAAGGAGCAAGGGCTGTATTTCTTCCATGATTTGTTTTTCAGTAAATCACATGATTCTTGCCGAAAGCATAGAATTTTGAATGTTGTCAATTAAACTTAATGTTCATCAATCATATTATTTTTTTAATTAACCATTGAGTCTTTTTAACTTTGAATTAGCCGACCAATGCCCAAGTTCTTAAGACACTGAACATCAGGATATGGCTGAAAAGTGCAGATTAGAGATGAGTTCGGGCTCATTTTTCAAAGCCTGGGAACTTCTAACACGAGACCGAGCGATATTATTCAACTTGATCCCGAGCCTAAAACTTTAATTATTTTAAATGAAAGCCAGTTACTTCATTGAAAGTATATCATAAGTTTTGCTGGTAACACGTTAAAATAAATATAGTAGCAAACTCTTAATGCATTTTCTAATTCTTTATATCGCCCATGGGCCACTTTTTTAAGCTGAATTTATGTACAAGTAGTATGTTATAGACTCCCCGAGCCCGGCTGGGGTCGTCCAGTTCGAGCACAGCCATGTTACTCCTCACCTGTAGTGCATAAGTAAGCCTAAATGGAGCTACAATTTTATTTTCAGCTCATTTTAAAAGATGCATTTTAGGGTTAAAAATGCTCTTTGAATAAACACGAAAATATTTCTGTTTTTAAATTTACTTTATCCCTTCTTACGTAAATGGAATTGCACAAAAGTGTTTTCCCGTTACAAAATTTTTATGCATGCTAACATTTGTCTGAAATGTAAGTTGATAAAATTCGACTTAAAAAGCAATGTTTTCAAGCCATCTATTTTTATATGCTCTTTGTTATTTATTAAAGATCCAGTTTTATCTAATCTTATTAGAAATGCAGTTGCCTATTCTGCAGTTGATTTTAACCATTCTTTCGCTAGGGCTGTTAAGCAAAATAAATGCATAAATTAGGAAAATATTATTGGAAGCAGTTGGCATCACTCCAGACCTGCGAAAATGGGATGATTTATCTTTCCTCAAATACTTTTTTTTCATTCTCCAGGCTACACGGTTATAATGCTCTTTTATGTCTTCGATATTACGGTTTAGTTAGGTGGTAAATAGAGTAAAATAATGTGCAATAAATAAAATACATGGATTGATGATACACAAAAATGTTCATTGAGTATTTATTTAATAAAGATTCGTCTCTTTTGATTCAGTTAAAAGTAACTTAAGTAACAAAATGCGTATTTCTTATTAAGTGTTTTGCGTTATCCATGCCGCTTGGGTTATGTAGTGGCTAGAGAAATATTTTATCACACGACGGGCCTGTGTTCGATTCCTAGCATGGTCTTGAGACTCATTTTGTCCGATCCTGCATAGAAAGCAACGCTGGTTCACCTATTAGGCGACTCCACGATAAAGGGATCAGCACTTTCCACCTAGTAGCGTCTAATTCATTTAATACTACCAGGAAAACAAATGAATTATCCATAATGTACCCATAATTCTTTATATTCCACGGGAATTAAACGTCATTAAATTTTTTTATAAAAAGTTCTTTCTTCAAAATTCATTTTATTAGTACAATATTATCTAGCTTTTGATAAAATACAAGTACTGGCATTTAAAATTATAACTTTGTTGCATAACAGATCACTAATTCAAAAAATAATCATGAATATCATGAATATAATGACCACTAAACGCAAATATATACAAAATCATTAATATTCAGTAACTACTTATAATTAAGAATTATAAAGTAGTTACTGAACACTTACGTAAATGTTCGTAATCATTAATGCTTAACATTAGTCAAAAAGTAGAATATATCAGGTGCTTCAATAATTCACGTAGATTTTAAAAATCATTATTAAAAAACTTGTGATAAAAACATTCATGGGACTTATTAATTCAACTGTTTGAATTAGTTTACATTGTTCTTGTTGGCCTACCGATTCAGTTCTTTTTCCACATTGATCTGTGCGAGAAACAGGCAATATAATTAACTCACCAAAAAAGTGTGAGAAAGTAATTTCACCTGTTCATTGAAATACTGGCGACTTAACCGAACTTAATTTACCTTTAACCGTAACATATGTCATTTTTGCCGTGATAGTTAGATGAAAATTCTTTATAAATTTCTAATTATATATGTTTTCTTAAGTATTGTTTATGCATATAGTTGTAGGTATGTATGTATACTGACTGTGTACTCATATCACAATTGTTTTATTTCCATAGAAATAGACATTGGAAAATTCAATGCATAAGAAAAAAATTGCACTATCAATAATTAGTTTTTCAAATAGTTTTAAGGATAATTTTAAACCAAGAAAAAATAAAATACACAGATTTTTTTAAAAACTACAACTCAACATTTTCAAAAAGCAAATAACAGTAGGGTGTTTTAATTATCTAATTTTATTTTTAAAATTGTGTTTGAGCTAGACACAGTTTGTGCTTCAAAATATTATTTGTATGAACAGGAAAGCTGCAAAACACATTTATAATCAAAACAATTATAAAAATTATATATCCTTTGAATAATAGTGAATGAATAATATTAAGTAGAGCCGCCCGGTATTGTCGTGGTTAGAGAGATATTCTACCACACAACGGGTCCCGGTTCGATTCCTGGAACGGCCTTCAGTGTAATTTTCTTTTTAACAGGAGGCAACGCTGGTCCAACTATTAAGTGCCTCCACAATAAAGAAACTAGTTATTCCGGCCTTGTTAGTGGCCAGTGCCTATAAACAGCAAGTGCCTGCCATTAGAAAAAAAAATATTATATTAAATAGAATATCTTAAGTTTCTATGAACCCTCATTTTAAGAAAGAATCTTTAAAATGTGTCATAAAACTCATGTTATTTTGAGTGAAACTAATTATTGATTTTGAAACTGTGGCATCAGTACAGTTACATACAGCATCAGTAAAGTTTTATATAGTTATCATAAGTCATAGCTTAATCACACTATATTTGTTTTACTCTCTCACTGGATGAAATGGCATGTATTATTTTGCTAATTTTATATTTTAATTTATAATTTCTTCACAATCTATACTTATACTGTGTAACATTTAACTGAAAACATTTAATACATGATCAAATTATTCTACCAGTCCAGAGGAATACCCTTGTTTCTGTAATGCAACTCCAAAGTTCAAAGTTTGGCCTATTTTTAACAAAATTTGTTTCAAAGTTAAATTACTTTCAATTTAAAAAATACTTTAAAGTACATGTACTCAAAAATTATTTCTCAATGTATAAAAACCAATATTCCAAGTTGAGCAGCACTGGACTTGATATTTTCAGACATCAATAAAAATTCCATTTGAGAAATTGTGCATGGGATGTAGAATATTCCGTAATACAACAATCTAGTCTATTCTGTAGAGATATTTTGATTACATTTACTTTCAGCAAATTTAATGACCTTCATCTGAAAGCTAGTGCTATAAAACCTCTTATTTCATGAATTATTTAAAATTTTGTAAAATTATACGCATATGCATATTTAAAAATATGTACACGTGTGTCGGGTGAAAACTTTTCGAGTGAATTGCCAGCAGCATCCGAAGTCCATACACAGACTCCACACAGTTTTTCGCCTGAAACACGTGTCCAAACTGATATGTACCTTTTAGGTGTGTTATTAAAAAATTATTATTTCATATTTTAAACACAAGTTTCTTTTGAGTGTTTTTTTTCCTATTCTTTCAAATTATGTAGTGCATTAAGAAAATTCTTTTGCATAATTTTATCACAATTCCAGTGTAAATATTTCCATTTTCAACTATTATACAAATTTATTAAAATTACGGTTGATTTCAAACTAGTTTAAAGTATGTGAAAGCAAAAGATATGTATCTAGGCAATATTTTTAGTTAAACTACACCACATTATATACTTTTACTTGTTTCCGTCCAGACATCAAGTTAAATTTCTGTAATGCAGTATTATATATCAAATGCATTAACATTTTCAAGTTATATGTGTCTGAATGTCTTTTCTCAACTCCAAGTTAATAACATTCATATTGAGACCGAATGTTTTCAAAACTGTTCCTTGTGTTCTCCTGATCCATCAAGTAATCTTTGTTTCGTCTAATCTTATTACGACTTCTGTATAAATGTTCAACCGTTTATTTTCTCCACCATTCTTTTGCAAATGCTCCCAGCGAAAATGAATGCATGAATTAGGTAAATATTATTTGAAGCAGTTGGCATCACTCCAGTCTTTCCATAATGGGAAATTTATATTCTTTTACTTCAGAATTTCCTTTTCTATTCTTCAAGAAACGTGGCTATCCCAATGCCTTCATTTTTTTAGCCTTAAAACTCTGAATTCCGTGGTTAAGTGCAATGGCAAAAGTAAATATATGAAAAGGGAGATGTAGAAAAGAGCACCAAGTCTAGTGCTGAATATTTATCAGCAATAATATCTATATGAGTTATGAATTACGACTGAATTATGCTGGTTGCATAAATAATAGTTAAAGTATGCATGGCACATTTGCTATCACGTTTGCTGCTTATATTATTTCTTATTTATTGTTTGAAAATAAAGTGAATGTTCATTAGTTATTTTATTTTAGATTTTCACTGATTTTATTCTTAAAGTAATCCTCACTAATTTGACTTTTGATTTCAATAATCAAACAGTAATTTTCAAAAACTTATATTCGTAAAAGTCTTTACGAAATTTTATACGAAATTTTATATTTAATTCTTACGGGTCAATATTTTATATTCTGTTTAATACTGTATAGCGGAAATGAAAATTTCTTCTTCGAGATACTTGATTTGTTTTAAAAAGTTAAAAAAATATGGTATTTAAGAATTAAAACATAATATGAGAGAATTTAAATTATAAAGTTCCGAAAATACATTTATATCAATTATTTATTTTACATTAAATGGTTTCATTCCTCTTTTCTTTAAGTAATCATGACCGATTTGACTTTTTATTTCAATTCTTAATCAAACCGCAGTTTCCACGTGCACGTATTTATTACTGTACATGTTTTTGTTTTTGCAGAGAACCTCACGAGAAAATTATCTATTCAAACGTTAGAGTATTACAAATTATAAAACTATTGATGATCAATATTGGATAGTTGAAAGTGGTAATTTTTTAAGACAGAATTACTTATTTATTAATTATTTCAGTATGTTTCGAAAAATTTAAAACACAATTTGATAGAATTTAAATTGCACTGTAAATTCTCAAAATATATTTACACCCTCCCACACACATATATCTGAAAAATCCAGTCATATTTAGCATTAATTTTACAATACCTTGCATAAGAAAATTTATTTTTCGGAAATATAATTGATCTTATTTTTTTCCGAAAAGTAAAAGAAAGCGATCCCTTAAATGAGGATTAAATTTTTACAAAGCAATTCTTCAAAATTGCAGTTCTTCTTTGTGACAAAGAGCTTTTGCTTAATTATTTAAGATATTTTATATTAGCTACAGGTATATCTTAAGTTGTTTAATGTAAATTCAACGTTATCAATCACTATGATATTTCTCTCATCATTTAAAACGGTATATAGTTCACACTAAACCAATTTTTGTTTGATAAATTCTAAATAGTTGGGGTATTTTTATTAGAGTAAAATGCTACATAAATTTTGCTGGTACTTACGTATTATCCTGGCGGTCCGCCAAGCAGTTTTTTGCCAAGATAAATGCTGGGCACATGAAATTATTAATGGTTTTGAATACGATTGGCAATAGTTTGGCAACTCATTTGATGATAAAATAGTTTGACGGGAATGACCGCCGAGATAATACGCAAGTACCATTTTGCTACTGTGCTGAAAATATTTGCCACGATTTAAACCTTTCAGAAACACCACCATTTTAATTTTGGTGCAGTTTCCATCTGAAAAGCACCCAAAACACATTAAAACATAAGTATAGCATTAAAACATTTCCACAAACCCGTAGAAACACTCCTAAAGGTATAGTTATGAGGACACAATTATCCTCGAAATTTAGAATTTAATGCATTTTACATGAGTCTCCCATGTAAAAATTTACCAAATTTATGAAATTTTAAGACATAAAATGCTAATACTTATCCCTTCGAAACATAAATATATCCTCACGAAGCAAAATAGAATAGTTGAAAATAAAAGGGAATTGGAAGCTAATGTTATAATTGATTGTAAGTTAAAAACGAAATAAAAGTAAATATCTATCTGATTCATATATTTTAATTGCCTTTATAAGCCAAAAACTGTTTTCTCGGCAAGAAATTCTGTACGGCATATTTCCATTTAAAGAGCAGGCATTTTTGAATAAATTTTATTCTACCAGCAGCAAATTCTATACTTACACTATTCTATGTGAATATGTTGGTTTTATGCTTAAGATTTACGACTAAAAAATAAAACTTTTCCGAAAAAAAAAAGATAAGTTTCTTCTATGTCACAGGGATGAATGGCAGCCAACTGACAAAATGAACATTTGCCTCACCTACACATTTGCAGTGAAAAGGAAAACTTAGCTGTAAGGTGATCACAAATTTTTAATGGTTATATTTCATTGTAAAAGGTAAGAACATAAGTACGTCCGCAGGCTATAATTTTCTTTTAAGGAAAATTAAATGATATTCTGAATTGCTGTGGGGTTAGAATGACTTTTATGTCAGTGTTAAAGATGATTTAGAGCTATGTAAGTCCCTGCGTTGATTTATTACCTCAACATCTCCTTTTTAATTTTTCAAAACACTACAGTAAGTTAATAACTTTCAAGTTTTATATTTTCAAGAGTAAAATATAAAAATCTCTATGATTGCTGTAGTCCAGTATTTATGATTCAAAATTTTAGAACACTGACATTAATGTAGTGCCCTTGTTAGGGGTAATGATGGCCGCTCAGTCGGTACCCCCTTCCCAAAGGCCTACACGGTCGGTGCCCCTTGGATATGGCTTAATATACCACTGTCACACTGTTGAAAAAACGTCCAGAAGAATATTAATTTTACTGAAGAACAAACAATATGAGATGCACTTTTATATGACCTGAGAAATTCTACTAAATCTTAAGGTAATATTACGAAGCATGTGCATTTTAAAGCTTCTATGTCCATTCGTTGGACCGAAATGCACAGTAGTAAGAGTTAAATCCAAGTTACCAACAGAGTTAATTCACACAAACCTTTACATTGACTACAATACCCACCGCATACTATACACCGCATACATATAAGTTATAAAAAAATCTATACCCTGAAGATACTCAATTGAAAATAAATAAATTTTTAACGTTCCCTTAATTAAATTTGTAATATTCTCAAAGCTATCGCTTAAAGCCTGGTGAGTGCAAATGAACTTAAAAAAGAAACAATATATATTAATGCAATTACTGTCCTTCAGATGGAGACCGGGGGAAGGGGGTTATAAAATCCCTTTTTATAAACTTTAAAACCTATCAAGAACTTTTTAAAAAACCAAACGTTAATGCTTAATTATTAACTGCGTGGCTCAAATTGTGATACCAAAACAGCGTAATCGTTTCTAAGAAATATAAACATTACTACTAACCCAGCCGAAAATAAATAGAATATTCTATTTTTATTATAATTGATTCTATTTCTGTCCTTGGAATGCTTTATTAAATATTCATTTTTGAGCCTACAAATAACAATTTCCATATTATATATTGCCTTTACTTTTGTGGAAGCAAAAAATCTAATGACCCAAAACCACATCATTTACCTCATCTCAATAATTATTTTTCTGTTTTTCTTTTCTTTTCTTTTTATAGTTACATGCTTGTTAAACTGTGCGTTTTCCTGAGATTGTTTCTTGTTTATTATAAAAAATGCGATCACTATTCAACATTATATGTATATATAATGTCACACAGTGCCAAAGTTTTATTGTTTTGGACATTATCCAAAGTGTCTTAAATTGGTTTTTCGATCTTTTCTCTAGCATTACTGTCGTTTTTTCAGTTGGATCTTTCATCACGCATGGTAAAATTGCTTACCATGCGTGAAAGAGCATGAGACATATGTTTCTAAGCACGAGCTTTCCAAATCTTCTATTGCCTCACATTGTTGGAATTCTAATCATTGTTTTCAGTTTTCTAAGGCTAAGATCTTGTGCACTCTTCAATCTTGTCCCATCTTGATTTTATGGAAGGTTTTTTCCATTACACAGCACTTGGAACGTCTTGTGAACGATGGCTCTTCCGTTTCTTTCGTTCATTCTGCTTGGAAGCTGCTGTTGTAAGCTTCTTTTCAATTTCTTCCTCTACTCCCCCCCTTTTTTCTTCGGCTACCATTTTTCTTTTTCTTTCTTTCTTCTCTTTTTTTGTGTGTTTCTGCCTTTCCTTTTCGTATTTTATTTTTTTATTAGGTAAATACAAAAAAATAAAAAATATATAATGTGCTGGCCTGTATGTTATTTTTAATATATATATATATATATATATATATATATATTTGTGCTTTTGTGTTATTTTTGTTTTTTTGTTCTTTTCTTTCTTCTGTTTTCTTTTGTTTTTCTTTTTTTGTGTATGTTTGTGTTCGAGTGTTCTTTTTTGCTTTTTATTATAATTGCTACCTATTTATGTATGTTTGTCCTTATTTTCTTTTATTTTTATCCCATCCCCCCTTTTTTCTTTTTCCTTTAATCTCCGTGGTTTTGTTCGGCTTTTCTTTTTTCCATGCGGTAACATGCTTGTTTGTTTATCTTTTTCAGTTCCCTCTGTTCAACGAGACGAAGGGCTTTGACTGAGGAGGACCGAAAGAAATTTTAGTCGAAACGATCGTATCGTGTTATAAGTAACATTTTATGTGTGTTTTTTAACAAAGTTTTTATTTATTTTATCGCTTAACACCAGTATTTTGAGTTTTTTTCCGTAAATCCGAGTTTTATTTTGACTTTCCTGGGTTATAAATCTGAACTTAGAAATTTAATAGCATAGATGAACATATGATGAATAGCATGATAGGAATACACAAAATAAATAAATAATTTCAATTTTCTTTCCGAGATTAATATGTAGAATACGCAGATTGAGGTAAAAGAACAAAGAAACTGCCATAATGGTTGAGTTTTCTGTCAGAAAAAAGTTGACACTAGAAAAGCGAAAAACAACGATGGGGCATAAAAAATTATATAATAATTCAAGTTTTAAGTTTTTTTTTCGAATATAGTAAAAAGAAAATCGTTTTTGTAAGCAATATTTTTGTAGTACGTGAAAGTAAACGTGATTTTCAAAAGCACTTCTTTTCAATCCTTTTTTTACTTCTTTATATTTTTTCTGGTAACAATTCTTGTTTTAAAGTATGTTTCCTATTTTCATCTTACCATAAAAATTACTTTAGTGAAAAAGAGCGTATTTTTTTTAAATACAAAAAGGAATAGTACATACAGAAGTATATTAAAAGGAAGTTTAGTTCGCCAAGAAGCACAGCATTGTCTCCATAGTAAAAAGTTGAAAAATTTCCCTCATTTTCACTTTCCCTCAAACTCTGATTTGAAATATAAATATTAATCTTTTTAATCTGAGGTCTGTCAATTGGGACCAAATGAAAGACTTCTGCTGCTTTTGTGTGCATGAGAGGCAGTTGAGGTTAAAATGGCCTACTACATAAAAAAACTTTACGGAACTACTTTTTTTTCCCACAACACGTTGACTGCCTGACCAAAAAGTATTAGAGTAGAAGCCAAATTTCTAATATCAATTTGACGTATTAATATACACTTTAAAATAATAATTGATTCGTGTCGTGAATAATAAAATTGTCAGACATTTCTTTCAAACTGCGTGTTTTTCGAAAAATTTATTTTTCATAAAATATTCATAAAACTCATATAGGAAATTTAGCTTACACTCGTGAATATATTGAGTTATCTCGTGATAGTCACACGTGTGTATAGTGACAGTCATTTCTGCAGCGAGCGCGCTAAAAAAAAAAAAACTTTTTTTTTTAAAGTAGCAGTTTTGTAAGTAAATACTTGAAATGGGGGGCAAACATTATTATTTCTTCTTTTAGAGTGAAGGGTACCTAAGCGTTAACAGAAAAAGGCAGGGCAAGTAGGCACTAAAGTAAAATTGAGCGAGACACAGCATAGTTATCTCTGCTGCGAGCGTGTTTAAAAATAAAGGATACTTTATTTTTAATTAGCAGTTTTATAAGTAAATACTTGAAAAGGGGGAAAATATATTTCTTCTTTTAAAGTGAAGGGCAAACAAGCATTAAGAAAAAAGGACATGGCACGTAGGCACTAAAATAAAGTCGAGCAAGACACGGCACCCTTTGACACCTAACAGGAACACTAGATGCATTATTTATTCCAAGAAAATAAAACTCATTAAATCCCTGATGTTATTATCAGTTGCAAGCTTTGGTTGAAATACACAACACTTTTATATCACGCGTATTTCTACATGTATCACTACAATTATGGGAATGGAATTCCTTAGAATAGCCGACACATATTTGTCTTTCCATGGGCTCTTTGACGGTTCTTTTTAAATAGTGATGGTCATAAATGAATGAAACTATTCGAATTAATCATTTGGTAATTGCATTCGAGATAATCGATTTTGAAAAACTCATGATGAGCATTCGAATCCAGCATGGCATTCGAAATCCCGAATATATTTTGCGAATAATAGAGACTTTTGGCATTGTATCGTCCAATTTGGGCACAAGAATATGTTTTCAAAACCAAATCAAACTTACAGATATCGTCTAGTGATGGTTATAAATGAATGAACCAATTCGAATTAATCGATTATTAAATACATTCGAGATAATCGATTTTGAAATATTCATTAAAATTCTCAGCATTCGAAATCTTGAATAGAAATTACGAATAATATTCGAGTAGTAAAATCGCGAATATTTTTCGAATAGTGAGAACCACGAATACTATTAGAATAGTGTGAAATCGCGATTACTATTCGATAAAATAGTAAATCGAAATCGTAAAATCGAAGAATACTATTCGAAAAGAAATCACGAATACTATTCGAATAGGGAAAATCACAACTATTCACTATTGGATTAATCGATTATTTATTCTATTCGAATATGAGTCATTGATTATAAAAATCACTCTATTAGCACATCACTACTTTTAAATACTGTTGGCTGATGAAAGTTTTATAAATGAAAAATGGATGTGATATTTCCATTTCTAATCTCAGTTACATTGCGAGATCATGTGAATGACTACAAGATATTTAATTAAAAAAGGACTATACAACCAACAATTAATCATAGTAGAAAATTTTAAAAATGTTAAAATAACGCAGTTACTTTATTTGCATCAATTATGCTTAGATTCAGCGAATTTTTCTTAGGCGTTCCATAATTAATTCGACACTTTTTTTCCTTCTGTCGATGCATTTTTACTTTGTTCAATCTTATTAAACTACAAGAAATAATGTTAAGATCAAAGCATAATGTGCTTGAAAGAAACATTTTTTTCCCTTTACTTCTCCCAGAATGCATTAATATTATTTATAGCTGGTTTTGAATTTTAAATCAGTTAGATACTTTGACTTTTAATCTATGTGTCAGAATATATTTTGCTTTCGAAATGTTCATGAATATTTGATCAAGAAAAAAGGAGGGAAGAGCATACTTTTTCCCGGCTTCTGGTTTTAAAAGATTTACATTAAAGTTATATTTTAAGGATTTATTTGACAGTTTTAAAAGAAATTGAAATGGGAAAAAAAAACATTGATGCTACCGTTTTGTCTTTATGCGAAAGAATGTTTTGACAAATTCATTAGACGATTAAAATAATTTAATTTAAATGCGTATTTTAAGCCATTTTTAAATACGGATAAATTCGGTTAATTCGTAACGATGAAAGAATTTTGAATTTCTCTTAATTATTAGAAGCTTTTTAATGTAATTGCATTTTGTCTTTCCGTCCTCGTGTCACGCTTAAAAACAAGGCACCTCCACTTTATAGAAGTAGTGAAGTTTTTTTACTAAATCCTATATGGTGTTTTGGTTAGGGATACCTGGCTTTCGCACAGGAGACTCGGGTCCGATTCTCAGTTGATGACAGGAAGTTCCATTGTATAATGGTCAAGATTTTTGATAATTGAAGGGTCCACGGGAAGAACGATGAGAGTCCACTTTTCGTCAATGTTGAGGTTTTTACTGCATTCTGTTGTCCATTAGTGGCACTATTAATATCCGAACCCATAAGGGGGAAGAACAATGAGAATACACTGAAAAAATAGCCCACAGTTTACTGGGGAAGAATGTGGAAAGTCCCGTGCGCCTTTCGATTTTTTGGAAAATCCGCTGTATTGGACTCATCGTTCTTCCCGTGGACCCTTCAATTATAAGAAGCTTTCATAAAAATATTGTAAGTTTTTCTGTATTACAGTAACTCGAGAATAAGTAATATTACATTAAACATTAATTTTATTTCATGTTCCTTAATTGAATTACTCGTGTTTTTAAAAAGATAACTTCTTTGGTATTATAAGAAAATGCGTTTTATTTGTAACTAAAAAGCAAAAAATAAACCAATACCTTACAAGCAAGTACATATCTCAAGTGTATTATTGGTCTGGAATGCTTTCTGAAATATTTGAAACTTTAAAAATTTTCATCTCTTGCAAAAGTGAAATACCTATATTTTTCTCAAGTCTTCTTAGTTTTGAAGCTTTCATTCATTTATAGCATATCTTTGCAAGAATGAATTTTTATTTTATGTCTTTAGGGCTCCGCAATGAAAAACTTCTATTCCAAAATTGTGTTTTTCTTAATATTTTATCCGTTATACTCGTTAAATTAGTTAAAAGAAATAAATACTCAACAACATATATACTAAAAATTTGTTTTGATGTTTTTAGTTTCAATGCAGCCGCTAAGCAAATAAATACTTTTTACAACTTAATTAGATGAGTGCATTAATATAATTTAAATACATGTTGCTAGAAGCGGTGTGATTTTGAATTTGTGAAATTCGTTGAATCTCAGTTAATTCGAGCAGTTTGAAAAAAGGAAAATTTATCGTGCTTCCCGTTATTCATTTAATTTTTTAAAGGGATATATAGTTTTTATGGCACTTTTTAAGAATATGTTTACTTCTGTGAAGTCATTATGAAAATTCATTAGATGAGTAAAATAGTTTAAATGCATATCTAAAAGTGCATTTTTTTTAACGTACTTGTAAAGCTCGTTTGATAGTAGAAAATTGGGGTATAGCAGATTCTTTTTCTGTTGTTTCTCTTTATAAAAGAATTTTTTTTTTTTTAGGTTAAGTATTTTAAATTCCTTTATATTAATGGAACTCATTTCTTTTTCAAAAATATTCAATCTGCATCTACTAGTCGACACACACACGTACACAGTATGCCTGCAAAAGTCCTTTGCCACCCTCTTAACCATGGAACGGCTGCTGCTATTTTGATAAAAGTGATTTTTAAGTATAGTAAAAAGGGCATGCGCTGTTGAATGAAACCGCTTACGGTGCCACTTGGTGCCTAAATTTGGAATAACTGTTCTTATATCGAAAACGGTGCGAGATAGGGGGAAAGCGTCCGTTACAAAGTTGTTCAGTATCATCGTTTAAGTAAGAACAGGTACCTTGCGCATATTAGTATGCGCAATAATGCTACGGAGGGAAGGCATAAAACATTCATTTTTATGGTCAAGTTTTCCAAAACCACTCTTGCCTGAAATCAGGCTCATTTATCTTTCATGCTCAAAGTGTCATCCGTCAGCAAAATAAAAGATTTGGACTCTTGTCTGCCATTCCGCTACACATTGTACAACATGACTGGTGGTAAGCTGGCGTAAGTACTAGGCTTTTACCTTTTGTGTTTTACGTTTTCTATTTTTAACATTAACGTGCGCAATGCGCATTTCCTTACTCAATCGATGGTGCTGAACAACTTTGTAACTGCCTTTTTTTGCCCTTATCTCGCACCGTTTTTTTTTATATAAGAACAGTAATTCTAAATTTAGCCACCAGGTGGCGCTGATAGCGATTTCCTTGCGTAGCGCATGGCTACTTTACTTTACCTAGATATCACTTCTATGAGTATAGCAGCAATTGTTCTGAAGTTAAGAGGGTGGCAAGGGACTTTATTGGACATTCTGGTTTTATTTTCTTCTTTGACTGTACAGTCCGGGAGGGTCCTGTCCTCACCCTGCCACAAAATCTCTTTCCAGTCGGATCTGTCACAGGTGTTTCCTAAATTAGTTATCCTCATGCTTTTTGGGTCATTCAAAACGCAGTTCTACCATCTTTTCTTACGTTTTTCTCAAGGTCTGTTGCACAATGACTTTCAATTTAAGAACTTGGCCACTCGACTATTAGTTTGTTTCTGTATCTCTCCCAAGGAAAATTCGTCTTTGTGCACTACTTTATCCCTAATTTTTCAACGCATAATTTCCGTTCTCTATGGAAACGTAATATTTCCGTGAATACTTCTGCATGGGAATGTAATATTTCCTTAAAATCTGAAGAAGAGGAGAAAATCCGTTGATCTCAAGAAGCTCCTTCAATTGACAGAAAAAAAAAACCCGAAACGAATATTCGTCAAATAATTCGTCCAGAAGCACTGCTGTCATAAAACTTTCCGTGAATCGAAGAACTTTTGAGAGTGCGTCTTTATACCCTAATTTATTCCCCATTTTTCAATGAATAATTTCCCTACTCCCTGGAAATGTTATATTTCCGTGAATTCTTCTCGAAAATCTGAAGAAAGAGGAAAAAAGTTTCTTCAATTGATAGGAGAAAAAAGAAACGGAGGTATTCCGGTAGCAATGCTGCAAAATTTCCTTGAATTGAATAAATAATTTTTGAGACTGTATGTAGTCGACTTAAGATGAATTGCTGTGCTTTAATATACTTTACTACAGCTTATAATAAAATTAACAGATTTATATTTTAAATACTAGTGATAACTATACTAATAATAATACTAATTTACTAATAATTTAATTTACGTTCATCACCATGAACTCCACTAAATAATACAGCTGCCCTACAGCTAAATTACACATCAACATGAGCTCTATTAGCTACTCAGAGAATATTAAGTACGTCCTCGGCACGTGTCCCTTTGATGCTAAACGTACTGTGTAACATCTTTCGAAACCGTTTTAACGATATTTTAAGTAGTTACTTGATTGCAGATTTTTTAACATGCAACTACGTCCCCCATAACGGTCCTTTGTAAAGCTTGTTTTGTTCAATATATCGTCTAAGTTACAATATTACTTTGTTGGAAAAAGAAAATTGTTGAAAAATGCGGTATGTAAAATTTTACTACAGCCAAAACATGACATCATAAATTAAATCTGTCGTGATACTGATAGACGCCGCCACAAAATTTAAATCATATCCCTACTATAAGTAAATCTGCAAGCTGTGCAATGCTGAATAGCTCCTCAAGATTACACAGTTTGAAAATTTCCACGACATTTAAATAAATAAATTATTATTTCCTGCTAAACCACGGAGGGTTCAAATATTTAAATTGAGCATTCCGTATGAATTGTTTTCAATTTTAGGCAATCTTTTGTTGTGTCTTAAATACCCTCTGGCCCCGCTACGCAGTTGCCAGATCCTTTATGTAGAACAGCAACGGGCGAAAGTGAGCGGCTTCCAATTTAATGAGCCGCAGTGCGGGAGGAAGATCGACTTTTCCTTTGCTCGAGGTTTTCCTAATTTTGAACCAGTTTCAGATGAGTGCACCTGATCACCTGAGTCAGCACCTGAAATTAGCGCCTCCACAGATATAGTTTGGAGGGCACTGGAACCACAAACAGATTTTACGTGCATCAGCTCCCATTAGCGTACACAGTTCAACAGCAGTCCAGCCGAGAGAGGAGTTAACCCTCTCAAGAACTGGTTAAGCCGGTGCTTGGGTCTAAGTGGCCGAGCCGTAAGATTGTTTAGCATTTTTTCAACGGATGCCGTACAACTAACTAAACAATATATAAGCCTCCGTTAATGTATCCCGCCGTAGTTTCAACAAAAGATTAATTCAGGTTTAAATGACTTTTAAACTGTTTTAGGAGATTTCGTTTAATATAACCAGAGGATGTGTGTTGTTTTTTTCTTTGTATGATGCCATTTTTTATATTTTTTGCTTCATTTCAAAAATAAATAAATCGATAAATAAAATAAAATAAAACGAGCAAAGTAAACTTCTTTAACTAAAGATTATACGATAAAACTGTTTTCTTAATACTTTGGGAAATTACTTTTGAATATAATTTCGTTTTGCAGTGTATATTTTATTGGCACCCTATAAAAATTTTTAATATAGAAATGTTTTATAAATTTCAGGATTTTATTTATCAGTCTAATGTTTTAGACCAAGGGTTGGAAATAGTATTTTATCAAAGCGCCAAAGTAAATTCAAATATAATTTTCTTCCGAACACATCTATTACTTAATTTTCTCTCACACATCTCTATTACTTATCTATTACGTATTTTTCTTGTGAACATCTATTGCTCATTTACTTGTTTTTCCAATTTTTTGGTAGTGTAAAAAATTCCAGAAATTTAATATGTTTACCAAAACTTAGCACGCTTACCACGCATTATCCATATCCGTTCTAAACGGATCGATAAGCATACCATAGATTCTTCCTGCATGCTAATGCAGCAAACTAACATGTTAATATGACTTAAATAATATCGCACGAAGAAATAAATGCTTAATGTAATAATATTATTTTCCCATTTCAATTTATTTTATAATTTTTAGAAGGAAAAATAGGTTTGACAAAAAATATTTATTTAGCATTTCCAGTAAGCAAATATTTATTTAGCATATTTATAATACCATTTTTAATTAGAAATAAACAAAGACAAGTCTGTTATGCAATCGCATAAAGAAGTTTGTATGAAATAGAAAACAATAATGAAATGTCCGATAGTAGTTTCATAAAAAAAATATGAGTATCATTATTCTGAGAAAAAACCTCAGATACGCTGTCATTTTAATCCTCAAAACCTTTTGATATATATATATATATATATATATATATATATTGAGTGATCATGCATTTTAAAATCTAATTTAAATTTTTTAATATTCTCTCTAAATATTAGAATAAATTTTCACAAAATAAATCATATGTATGCATTCAGATAGTACACATATTCATAAGAGTTAAAATACAATATTTTTTAATATTTAATTGGCTATACCAGCTATTTATTATAATTCAATAATTATAATTTAATTTAAATACTATTCCTTTATTTTAATATGATTAATATACCTGCACTTTAACACTGTCAAATAACTTAACACTACTGTTTTTGGCAACATTTTTATAATCATAGTTCTATATTTACACCAAGGGCGGCTCCAGCGAGGGGGCCATAGGGGCCATAGCCCCCTCCGAACTTTTTGTTTTTGAACTTTAGATTCGTATACTTTACGATTCCTCACGTTCAATTGGCATTTTAACAATTGGACTTTTAAACAATTTATAGGCTATCTAAAAAGTTCAATGGCCCCCTCCGAAAATTCAGCCTGGAGCCGCCCTTGATTTACACTTTATACTTCTGGCAACACTATTTTCACTCATGGCTTTGGAAAATTTGCTGACTAATGCTTAGTGATCTCTATATCCTGTATGGGTATGTCTGTTTTGCAGTGTTTTTTCAATTATTTTGCTATCAAAATACATCTCTTTATAATTCTCTTGATTTAGATTCTTGTTCTATAGTAGGATACAGTCTAAAAATTGGATTAATCTCTTTTGATATGCCACACAACCGAAATCCTACTATGTTGATTGTCTTTAATTATAATCTACTGGTTATAGCTGCCTGACGATGGTGCCAGTGGTTATAATTTCCATTCCATTCTACTATCTCATTGCTAAATTGTACTTTGTTTGGCTCAGCATTTTTTCCCCCCTCACGAGCTTTGTAATTCTTGCATCTGCTGTTATCTATTTTTTCATGCGGGGTATGTCATATTTGCACTATACACTTTGTGTTTATATACATATATATACATAAATATGTATACATACAAAGTGAGTGCAATAATATTTTCTTACAAAATCTCATGGTTTCAAACGCAAAATTATACGAACAGAGTGAATTTCTAGGGATCTATAAAAAGAAACTAAAAACGAAAAAACATGCAACTTAAACAAAAAGTAAACTGCTTCAGGAAGCGAAAAAGGAAATGAAAGAGTAGCAGTCAAGCAGGAAATGTTTTTGTCACCCTGAAAGAAAGAATGCTACTCATCTTGAATTATTAGACACTTTTTATCTCAGTAAAATAGTTTTCGTTTTCATATTCTTCTTTAGCAGTACTGAATTCAACACCTTATGAATTGAAAGATGAAAGAAATATTCAAATATATTTCTTGACGCCGATTCAGTTAAATGGAGTTGTATCATTGTGATGCATTTTTCAACAAAAGTGAAGTCGATGGGTAGGCGGGACAATAGATATCTTGTCAAAGAACTCTTTGAGACATTTTTGCTCTTAATCATTACAAACACACGAAAGAAAATTCTCAGTATCTTTTGCTTAAACTTCCGCGGGATATATCAACGTAGGATTACCTATCGATTAATTAGTTCTAAGGCTTGTGATGCAGTTAACAACATATTTATAATTAATTTTCATAACGTTAATTCACACATTTATAATTATCACTGACTTCCCTTTACCTATTCTAAATTTAATATTCTTTGCCATTTTTAAATCTCCCATCTATCTATAATGCTATTTAACTGCTTCTTAAATTACTTTGGTTTTAGCATTTGCAATACAGTTTGTTGGTGCCTTTCGTCTGAGAATTCATTTAGTTTTCTTCGCTTCGACGGGGGTTTTAATAATTTTGCATAGGCTACATTTCATCTCTATTGATCCCCGTTGTTGCGTGTCACATTTAAATTTTAGCATACACATATAAAGCGCAACGTTTCTTTTCATTTTTACAATCTGGCGATTTATTTGGCGACAATTCCTTTTAGCGCTCAGCTCCATCGCCAGGTTGGCTTCCGGTTCTCAGACTTTTTTCACACACACTTCACGCTTTGGTCTCTGCCCAATAGGTCACGTTTCATGTCGCTATATTTGCCAGCCACTGCACTAACTTTATGTAGTTTCTTGTCATTGATAATGTCAATAAAATATAGTACAACTGTCTATCGGCATGGAGTTCCGGGTTATTGCTTACTTCCACTATACTACAGAATAGAATAAATTACGGCTTTCTCGAGTGTAAAATGTTTCCCATTGGAATGAATATGACAAATATTTTTAATGTAGTATACACACAAAATATTTATTAAAACGATATATTGTGCTTTAATCTGTAGTATCGAAACAATTCTACTAATGCTACCTTTCACTTATACTAATACTATCTATCTTTCTATGGTCTCTTTAAATGCTCTATTTAAATATGTAAATCTCCGTGGCTAAGCAAGAAGAAATAGTTTATATATTTTAATTTCGTGGAAAATAATAATCTGTATAATCTCAAGAAACTATTTAGAATCCCATAAATTGCTAATATGACATAAAGTTTGTGGAAGAGATCATGAATCTTACCCAATTCTGAATTTCTGACGTCACGTTTTTGACTGCCTTAAAAGAAATCTTGGTAGGTTGATCTAGTTCACCAGGTATCACACAGTTCTTTTCAAAATGGAGTAATATTGAAACAAAACGACGGTGAAATAAAATGCTTTTATATGTACATGATCGTTAAAGAAAATCGTTATCCTACGTAAATGACATTGCAATTTCAACTGCCGTGAAATAAAGCCTGGTAAGTTGAGCTAATTCACCTGATTATTATTTTGCACAACTAGGTTTAAAACGAAGTAATATTGAAACTTACGATGACGTTGATTTCTTTCTGTACATATGAACACTATAGAAAAACGCCATTCTACCTTAAAAACGTCAGAAAAAAAGGTAAACTGCTTCAGGAAGCGACAAAGGGAATAAAAAAGTAATCTAGAAGCGGGAAGTGTTTTTGTCACCATGAAAGAAAAAATACTATTTCTCTTGAATTATTAGCCACTTCTTAGCACAGAAAAATAGTTTTTTATATACGTTTCTTAAGGAGTCCTGAATTCAATCCCTTATGACTTGAAATACTCAAATTCATTGCTTGACTTCAGCAAATAGAAAATGGTCAGATGTTTTACAAAAAAAAATTTTTTTTTTAATATTTTGCTTTTAATCATGTTAGAAACAAACGAAAGACAAGTGCTGTAACTAAGCACAGAGAGTGCCTTGCTGTTGATGGAGAAGTTTCATTCAGAAACTATATTATGCTTGTTAGATAATGCGGCAAGAAGTTTCTTTGACAAACGATAAAATAAACAGAGACTCGATCGGAAAAGTATATGGTTAGTAGCATAAAAGCAACACAGCATTACAACAAATAAAAAGTGTATGCGTGTAATCTTTACGCGCGATTGAAGTAAAACTTCTTTGACGTTTACGACACATATCACTGAAATGATTAACCTTAAAATAAATATCATATTATAATTTAATTATATTTATTATTCATGCACTTTACAAAGATTATATAAATTTTATATTCATATTATTCATTGGAAATAGGTACTTGAATGTCATCGTAATTTTTATGTATGCAATTATAGGTTTGTGGTAATTATAATGTGAAACATAAATTTAACTCTAAATTTGCTAATTTTCTTGAAAATACAGCATCTATCGTTGTACCGAAACGCGTTGTTGATTGAAGTCGAGAAGTATTCATAGATGAAATTTTTCTTTTAAAAAATCAACTAACGACTGAGATTCTTGAGAGCGAAAATTAACATTAAAATAATCGGTTATTCATGATAATTACTTACAATCCAGGAAGTGTCCATGCTGTAGTATTATTCTTTAACTGTTTTCGTATACCATTGTTCCGTCTGGAGGATGGGTCTAATGGGGGAGGGGTGACCGTAATCTAATATTATACTTTAACTGTGTTCTTTAATTGATGTTCCTCTGTTTGTGGGGTTCGTATGCAGGTAGTGTAATTTTTGTTGTGTTTTTCTATCACAGTGTTCTTAAGCGTTGATTTCGTCTGCTAGTAGGTTTCGAATTATTATTCTGTATCCATGTTTTGCAGGTTCTGTCCATTGTTTGGGATTGATTACAGCCAGAGTCCGTTTCTTACGTACTAACATTTCTTAAAATACATCTTTTGGGAAAACTAATAACAGACACGACATACATAATATTAATGGCATTGCAACTGGTGGCTTAAATGGCAACTTAAATGGCAATGCAACTGGCATTTGACAAATAATAATATCACTTCACTTCGAAACTATTGCCTTTATTCACTACGAAATAGTATTATAAGACAATTATGTAATTAAAACACATCTGAAACCAGTAATTACTTTGCTCATAAGTCTATGTATTTAATTTTTTGAAGTTTTGATAATTCAACGATCTCCACTTACTTCTCCTCGATGGAAATATAAACAACCTGAGATGCGCAGTTACCCAGTGTGCGTAGCGCCATCTGTTTGCAACAACGGCGTTATCCAACTTTCTAAGAGAAGTGTCCCCTCCTATAAATTTACCTTCGTGGGATCGAAGTATGATCCTGAAACAGTGTTCTTAAACGAAAATTTCCCTCTGCTGTTTAGGTACATTTGCAGCCACTGTCCCTTTAATTGTGGTGTTCTATCTCCTTGTTCTTAAACCGTTGTTCTGTCTTGAAGTTGGGTTAGAATCCAAGAAAAGTGTTCTCAAACTGACGTTTCCAACTACTTTTCCAGTTCGATTGCAGACAGGTTCCATTTCTTTGTGCTTTTCCAAAACCTTGTATAATATTCATCTAAAAATAAGGATTATCGACAACCTCCTGTGAGGTTGGGATTACATGTAAAATATTGTGTTGGATGTACCTTCAAAACGCTTATTGATATATAAATAAAGATTGATGTCTCAAAGAAATGGCGAGAAATCGCCGTTTCTTTCCCTAACAGGTTCCCCGTATTTTTACACGATGAATGTTAAAGCGTATCAAGAGTTAGTCAAAATACTAACCCAGCTTTCTAGGAAGCGGACGCCAAATATTAATCACTGCACCAAGTCGTTTATTTTAAAACGCGTTAGGCATTTGTATGTTCATCAAATACCACCACGGCAGTAATAATTCTATGTCTGAAAATAAGTACTAGCCACAATCTAACGATACACAATCAAGAAAATAAACGTTAGACCTCTTAAAAACAATTTAATTCAAAAGTTATTTCCCAACGGAAATCTTCGCAAACTCCTCAGAGAGTATAGAATTTTACAACTAGTTGCCATCGGCAAAACGAGATATTTAAATACATATTTTGTGGATAACGTTGCCATCTCAAGAAAAACTAAATAATGATAGTAATGATAATGCATTTTCAACAATGAAGTCCGCGAAAGGAGCGAGCGGTCGAAAATGTAGGATTTTCTGTGGCTCTTCTTTTTCAGGCGCGCTTGCCGTGGAGTATGTGACATATACGTCACTTCCTTTACTGAGCGTTACTTCCGTCAGAAAAAAAATCTGAGTTACCCCGTAGTCGCGACTAAAGAAGTTTTACTTCAAAAAATCTGAGTTACTCCCTAGTCGCGACTAAAGAAGTTTTACTTCAATAATAAAATAATAAAAATTCGACACTTGTACAGCTGCGGAAAGAAATGGCCCACTTGTACTTTATTCAGCCGTTGTTTGTCGTATAGCAAAGTTACATATACCAATCGTTTACGATTGACGTACACTTTAATTTGCTATACATAAAAATTGCATAAGGGGCCGTCTTCATATTAAAATTCGAATCAACTTTTTTTCTCCAATAGCAACCCCTAGATTTCACTTCATATTTAAAAAATTCAGCTCATTTTAATCTCGGATAGCTATTTTCAATAAATTTGAACTGAAAATGAGTGAGTTCTGAGCACCCAAAACCCCCTCCCCCTATGTTAAAATATTTTTTCATACTTTAATTCATTTCTCATATAATATTGAAAATAAGAAGCTGACTTTTAATCGTACTATTACAACTAAACGACCCAAACGTAATTTACTATTATTATAATTTTTAATAAAATATTAATATGAATTATCAATTATTAAATTAATATTCAAAAATTTTTACGTTCAGTAGTTTAATTTATATTAAATAAAATGTGTTATTTCCCTGAGTTAGGGGACCATATATAAATTTATTAAGTGACATTTTTTTGAAAATTGTGCAAAATAAACGTAAATTAGATTTTTTTTTTGTGCAAAAACAATAAAAGATGGCGGTATTAAAAAAATATCAAATTTTGAAGCAAATAAATTCGAGGTTTTTACATTTTGATGGTGATTCTATAAAGCGTCTATTGTTGCGTCCGCTACCATATCCCACCAAATAAAATGTTTTCCATGTATAGAATTAAATGCAGTATATGTATGTCTTCCAATACAACGTCCTATTTCTGAAAAACTAACATCCTCAAAATTCCAGGCATGAATTTGACCTTTTTTAATATTGGAAACATCAGGTCTTTGGAATTCCCCATACTTTATCATTCAACAAACATTCAAAATCACGTTTTTCTGTCTAAAAGTTTATCTGACTATAAATTAAAATACCGCCAAAAGTCTTATAAGAATATTGCACATTGCAGACGATAAGGAATCTTTCAATAAAAAGTGAAATTGCTCTAAATATCACTACTAACTGGAGTGGAGTGCAGTTTGAAAAAATAATATGTGCGTGTATAAAAATGCATATTTTTTTTCAATATCACGTAAAAGCTGTTATAAAACCTAGAGAACTTCCGTAGATCGTATTTCCCTGTATTTGCCGTAGCATGACTAAAAGTGTTATTTATTAATGCTATGCCCTGTAGTGTCTATAAACTATTTTCTTTTCTTTTTTTTAGCACTAGGGTGCTATTTCGTGCAAGACAGATTTTTGTATACGCGATTCTGTAGACATGATTTGTAGGCAGGTTTTGTAGGCATGAACTGTCGCGGTGAAGATCTTTTATATATGTTTGCCAAATGAAGCAGAGGGGGGGAGAGAATAAAATGTTGAAAGTGGCACATAGATTTTAATTCCACATATGTGTTTTATGGAACAAGAAAAACCGACACGGCACACTCATAGATTATGATGCCCATTCCAAACGGTATTTGAAGTATAGTTGGAATATGCTCCGCAATGACTGTAAAACAGTTTCAGTAGGCAATTGTAAGATAGATTTCGACTCCAAAGATGTGTTTTATGGAACAAGAAAGACAAACACGGCACACTCATGGATTATGATGCCCATTCCAAACAGTATTTAAAATGTTGAAGTGTAGTTGGAATATGCTTGGAAAAGATTGTAAAACTGCTTTATAAGGTGATTCAAAGATAGATTTCGATTCCAAATGTGTGTTTTATGGAACAAGGGAGAAAAATGCGGCACACTCATGAATAATGATATACTTTCTAACTTAATGGAATAAGGAAAGAAAATAGGGAAGACGCATGGATAATGATACGCTCTTAATATATATCAATTTAGTGCGTACTTCAAATCTGAAAGTGTTTCAGATTTTTTTTTTTTTTCTGCTGCAGAAAATTACCATGTCTTGATTAAATTTCACAATTTTCTGGTGACTGGTTTCTGCTGTAGACAGATTTTTAAAGAGGGTCATTTAATCATAGATACATTAATTAATTTTAGTTGCAATAATTATGTATAACATTCTTTCGCTGTTAATTATGTGACTTTTATAGACATTAGAAAAAAAAAAACTTTTGCAAGTGACTGAAGTTAGGATTGTTCCACTGCTAAGAAATAAAAATAAATTAAAGGTAGGGCAAAGTAACTCGGTAATAACAAACCTTATTGCTTTCCCGAAATAACCGATCTTCATTGTTTTATGGTATTCGATGTACATAAACGAAATCCCTTGTTGCAATAATACTGCGTAGAACGCATTCTACTTAGCCTAGGCCCTTTTCATTAAGCTCCCATGAATGTTTGACAAGGGTCATGTTATTGCTCGTAAATTTACACTACGGAAAACAACAATTAGAAATGAGTCTTTAAGGACTTGACTCCATCCAGACGTCCTCAACCAATTTCGTTTGCTTCCACAGTACGTTCCTTCCAGGAATCCCCAAAAGGAGATATAAGTAGGCATTAAATTTTTAATGTATTGCATTTGTGAAATACTAAATTTCATGAAATATTAGATGGTATATATTGCAAAGTTTATAAATCTAAGGCTTTTATTTTTCGGTTACAAATTATGCAGTTAACAAATGTTATATTTTAGTATAATTTTTGAACTAGTTTAAATCATTTACTTAAGATAGTATTTCACAAATAGGGCAGTATAGAGCGTCTTATGTTGCGCAATACAAATATTCAATCGGAATCCTCTCCAAATATTCAGTCGGACAAGAATTATCTTGGCAATGACGTTGTAGCGATGTTAAATTTTGTCACATCTGTCCCATCATAAATGTGATGTAAATTCACGCCTTCTGTGACGTCCTTTCGTATCAAACATGCGACATTTGTAGAGTGACGTCGCAGTGTAATTTCTCACAAAGTAACATTCATGTTCGGCCGCGGTAGCCCAGTTGGGAGAGGCGTAATACTCGTGGCCGAAAAGTTTCGGGTTCGATCCTCAGACCAACCAAAGACTGCCGTGCTCGCTAATGGCAAATGGGGCGTCGTGATTAAATACGTCGTGGTTGCTATGTCCTCCAAGTTCCCATGCAAAACGATACCTCTGTGGGGTGGAGGGCAAAACTAAGCCTAGGATCTCGTGCTTGGTACTTGCTTCAAAATTCAGAAGCCCCTCTAATGATCGGTGGTGCTGCCATCTATCGACTCCTGACTGAGGTAGAAATAAGCACTTCGGGAGTTTGTGGTAGAAATTTATATGTTTGGCAGGTGGTACAGCTGTCGATCTAATCTGGATTAGGGGTTGATAGAGAATGCCGTAAAAAGCAGACGGCCTAATCCCCATTAATCAATGAAAAACATACAACGTTCATGATGGTTACAATCACAAAAAGTGTCCCAATCTCAATTTATCCATCAACACAACCTCTTTGCGACTTACATATGCTATCACATGAAGGCCCAAAGTCACAATGTTACCAGTATGTATACATGTTGCGACGTCATAGTGCTATATGAGCTCTCGCTCAATTGAGATTTTTTTAGTTTTCGCTTTAATTTTGAAAGCTACTAAACGCCGTGTAGGAGAATTTTAAAAAGAATCAAATACTTTTTCTTGCGCCTTGATAGCCCACTTCCCTTCATTCTATGAAAATCGAATGTTTTAATTGATTCCAATCGATTGTAAAAAGTTGTTTATTAATAAAATGCATTTCATACTCTGTATAAATATATATCTTTAATTTAAAATTTGTAACACCTTTTTTTCTTCTTTTTTAGGTAAGAGTGTCTTATCTTTTGTCTATGATTTCAGCTAAAGTATACATGATCGCATTATTAAGGTAAGTTTAAAAAATATTTTTCAAAACTGATTGTTTTCATTCTAGATTTAGAACTTCAGTTCTAGCTACGAACGTCTGCAATAATTTTACGAAAATTATAAATACAGTTACAGATGGAAAAGAAAATTAAACTTCTAGTTTTTGAACAATCTTAAAGTAACATCTTCTCACTTTTGAAGTTTTATCTTCTATAAATAATCGTGGTTCACTTATCGTTCATATATTTTACAATGTGTATTCTGAAATTACCCTACATCATCTGAAATTTTTGTTTTAATACAAAAGGATAAAACTTTTCTTGACAGTTTCGTGAAAATTTAGGGACAGTAATGCTCCAAGATACTTAAGAAGTAGCAGATTTGAATGCATGTTTTCAAAAATCTGATACCTTATTTTGCCTGAAATGTAAATTGCTTTAAGCTCAGCGATTCATTTGACTTTGATTCTGTTGGGAGGAGAAAAACAATGATTTATTTCCATCTCTTTCAGATAGAACCAAAATACACACATTTGTTATCTCGATCTCTGCTAAATGAGTACTCTAAATGAAAAAAGTATACTTATGAATTCATGAAATCATATATCATATAACATAAAAGGCAAAAATCGCATTTTCGAAATTCGAATGAGCGTTTTTGTTAGTGTAAACATGAACATCTAGTAGCTAATGTTCAGGCTGAAGTTTTGCTGGCTTACGTCATAAATCTTCCAGTGATACATGCATTTCTGTGAAAACAGCAATTTTCAATATAAAAATTTCATTACATCAGGTGAAGATTTGGTTATTTTTAGTCACATAACGCATTTAGTTGCTGCACAATCTTTTGATGATGTCACGATAATAATAATATGTACTAGTTGAGCAAAGCAATGTACTTCGATGAAAAGAAAATGAGTAACTTTTACACGCACGTTCTGCTGCGGTTACTAGAATTACAGTAAAACTTGAGGGTAAAATTCACGCAATTTTTTTAAGTGAAGGCCAGCTGCAAAATTCTGAAAACCTAATACTTATTTTTCAATTTAGCTTGTGAGAATGGCTTATGCGATAAAAGACTAAATAAATCCCCACATTGTAAAAAAGAAAGAAAAAAAAAGCACAGTGCTAAAATGAAAATCAATTGACTGTTTTCATTTCCTTACACGAAACTTCAAAACTGTTTGTAAATCACTCCTTGAAGTCTCAGGTAATGTTCTGTTCAACCCAAAACCATATTGGACCAGTTTCATTATCATAAATACCGAATAAAATTAGCCAACCTGTAACGGGAAGTCTTCAAAAGACTAATCTATACGCTTAAGAACTAAATATATTCATATAAACTTTGTAGCACACGATCACATAAAAGAGAAAAATTTTTAAAATGAACACAGATTGAGTCTTTTTTTACGCACTTCACACGCCCCATTATAAAGTAATACTCTGAATTCCCTTTTGATGAGGTCTCAGCCATAACAATGATCGTATAATCAATGCTGTTATGGTAAAGTCTTGTCTTACACAGTCCTCAGATCTGAATCAGATCAGATCCATGAGTCCGTTGGCCTACATGATTCCCGAGACAAAATTAGGTCTCTTCGGCCAATCTTGCATGAAGTCAACAAAACTAATCAGGTGTTTCGCCGTGACTTCATTGTTATTACACTTGGTCAAGTTGGGAATGCTGTAAGTAGCAAGGCAAAATTTGGGTGTCTTTAAATGCTCTGAATTCAACCGAGTCAGACCCTTTTAATCCTTCCTGTCATTCTTGAAGCAAACTGCAGTGGACTTGCACTACGATACCATGAATGCGCAGGTGGTTGTCTCCAAGCAGTGTCAATTAAAGCCACCAAAAAATGATCATTATGAAACATGAATGTCTTTGTCAAACGAACTGCAAATGTAAGTTTCTCTATAAAGATATAATATGATTAATGTGAGAAATTTTATTCGTAATTTTTACGTTTACGCCCATCGTATTTTTTGAAATAATTAACATCTTTTGAAAGGAAACATATGAATTAAAAATTTAAAAAATGCAAGTAACGGCTCGTGAACTTAAATTTTAATGTAGTTTTGTACTTTTTATAATTACACTAGCTACGAAAATTTCAGCTACGAAAATAAATTAAACTAAATCACATTTAATTAGTAAACTTTTTAAATTTGCACTTGAATGTCAAATTTTGGATTATTCAAAAAAATAGTTTAAATGTCAATTTTCTCGAAAACCATTTTTTTAATTAAATAAAACTGCATAGTCTGATACGGATATACGCAAAATTTAGTATCTTTAGCTGCAGTATATTTCTAGTAAACAGAAGACATTTCATGTTTTCGTGTCATTTAGTTATAACTACACGATATAATAAATATGAAAAAAAAAATTAATGTCAAAATGAATATCGAATGACACTCTTTCAAATTAAACGATTATTAACTCTTTAGACTGGCGTTTTACCTTGCTTATATCATGATTTAAAAATGCTAAATCAGCTTAATGAAGTAGAGATTCTCTTACATGAACTCTGAAAATTTTATGAACATCAACAATAACATAGTTTCTTCTCAGCTTTAAAACACGGCAAACCATTAAATAACCATTTCGTGAAGTTTCAGCGACAAAAATACACCAGTTTAGCAAATCCAATTCCACTAACTCAGCCAACTGCATAATGGTAAAAATTTAGTGCCATTCTCAAATTCATCGTTAGTGAACGTAATCTATGCCAAAATTAAGGCACTCATTTATGGGCACTGTGTAATTGGATTTCCCATTCAGTGTAAGCCAAGTGACGCACAGTACATATGTAATTTATTTTCTCGCGTGAGCGAAGTAAAATTTCGGAAGAACACAAAAGCAGCATTACCTCACGCTTGTCACGACATCAGCAAACTATGTTTGGTTGCAAACATAGCATATATTTTGAATCTTAACCTCAGCACCCACATTGATTTATACACTTGTGGAGAACTATTTGTAAGTTTTTGTAAGTTTTCACAAAACTTACACATTTATTATCAATAAGTATTTAGTATATTTTTTTAACTTTAAATATCGGCTGCTAATATACAGCGTGATCAGCGAATAAGCCCTGATTTCAAAATTAAATATCTCTACAACAAAGATCGATAGAATTATGCGGTAAACTACGTTTATTAGCAAAACTGTAAAAACGGTGCACAAAACTTTAGAAAATTTAGTTACGAAAATCGACAACAGATGACGCTCTGCGCTGAAAACTCTTTCTCTAAAAGGAGTCTAAAAAAAAAAAAAAAAAAAAAAAAACAATAAAGTGAAGCAGTCTTTGCAATCAGAATACATTTTTTCAAAGAGTTCACCGGAAACACCACCGTTCCCATCGGGTCAACTAGAACATTGAATCGGTTTTGAAAACTGTGACGTGTTGCCGTAGGACTGTGTTGTAATCAGTGAAATTCCAGTATCAAAACCACACGCTCTTCAATACATTATTTCATTTTCTACGCTAGCCTCTCTTTACTGTCCAACAGTCGTACTGATCGCTTTAGACTTCGAAGCACATTTTAAAGGCTATTGATAGGTCATTACGATTAGAGCGCCATCTGTTGACGATTTTCGTAACTAAATTTTCTAAACTTTTGGGCGCCATTTTTACAGTTTTGCTAATAAACGTACAGTTTACCGCATAATTCTATCGATCTTTGTTGTAGAGATATTTAATTTCGAAATAAGGACTTATTCGCTGATCACCCTGTACATCGGGCTAAACATCAGGCAGAAAGAAATTCCGTGTTTGAGTATGTCACTCCAGGCGCGTAGCCAGGAAAATTTTTCGGGGGGGGATATGCGCCTGAAAATTTTTTCGGGGGGGGGGATATGAACTTATATGTGTATAAATAGACGGAATTTCATCACTAATCCAAAAGTTTCGGGGGGGATATATCCCGATATGCCCCCCCCCTGGCTACGCCCCTGTGTCACTCTACCTGTTAGTGCCCCAATCGGTTTAACCCTTTGAAGCGCAACCATTTCCCAATGCTGAAGAAAGGGCAGCCGTGTCGATTTAACTACAGCAAGATGGTGCCGATCGAATCGTACAATGCGTGCCACAGATCTACAGACCATTTTTGACACAGCTGGCTGTGTGCGCGGAAACGGTTGACGCTTTTTTCATTATTGGATAATCTATCCAATTGTTCTTCTGTATCAAGGTATTTCCACCGTATTCTTCCAGTTTTCAACAAATGCCAGTGTGGTTAAAAATAATCCTGAAAATGCTTACGGGAAATAATGTGCTTAAAAAGTAAAGTATTCTCGTGTAACTATGCACGCTCAAGTATTCTTTTAGAAATCAAATTTATTCTTCGTGACTGACAACAGTCAAAACATCAGAGTTTTGTGTCCTCACGGCGAGGACACTGCGGGTTAACTCGGTTTTCATGATGCCATAAATGAAGTAGCACTGGCTTTCATCAGTGCTTGGAAGGGTGAACGTATTTCACGACTGAGAATGCTGTGGACTGCGCACTACAAAGAGAGCTGATGCACGTAAAACCTGTAGTGGTTCCAGTGTTTTCCATGTTCAAACAAAATCTTAATATAGTGGCATACCAATGCTAGGCACGACATCTGCAATTGGTTCAAAATTAGAAGACCACTCTTAAGGGGCAACGTTGGCCTGCGTTCAAAGCTACCTCACAATAATGATTATCTCCTACTCTTTTAGCGGCCAAGCCTCTAGTCAGTAGCTGAACTTTCAACTGTAAAGAAAAAAAATGAACCTTTAAATTTAGATTAGCTGAGTCTACTGAAGTTAATACTGTGAAATTCGGCATGCATGTGAGGTCTATAACGTAGTTGTTAAGTGAGAGAGAATTTTCAAAACTTCGTAATTTTTTTAACATATTTTTGCTATAAATGTAACACCGGACTACCTAAAAATTAAATTTCAGAGCACTCTAAGATTCGCCATACAAGGTGGGTAAATGGGACTGTCTATCTTCTCCGTTTTTTCGATTTTTTTTTGGGGGGGGGCGGGGGAACAGTTATCTATAAAATTATTTTTTTAATGCAAGAAATAAGTATATTTTATTTAGGAACAACTGCTTGCCATAAAAATTCAAATATTGAAAGACAATGCATTAATGCTATGCATGTAAAAGGCAATGCATGTAAAAATAATGCATTTGACCATCAACAGGAGAAGATGATATTTTTATGAAAATATTAGATTCACTGTAGGTGCTTTAGCACTACGTAATTTATAAAACTATAATGTAATTGTTTAAATGATAAATTTTAGGTGCAATATGAATGTATTCAAATCGCAGCTTAAAATCATTTTCTTTGCTTCATTACTGTAGTCTAGCTAACGAGGATAAAATCTATTAGTTTCAAATCCACGAAATTATTTATAAACACGGTAAATTTGAATAATCCATATTATGGCAACGGATCTTTTCATAATTATTTTAATATTTGAATTCTATATTGATTAAAAAAAAATATTTTTTTAATCAACCATAAAGTGTTAAGCTGCATAATCTCGAGGAACTATGAGACCCCAAAATTGCAATATGACATAAAATTCTCAAGAGAGTCTTTGAATCTCACGCAGTTTTTGACGTCACATTTTCGGCTGCCGTAAAAGAAGTCCTATTTAGTTAACTTAGTTTCACCTGGTTATTTCTCTCACTTAATTTTTAATGGAGTAATACTGAAATAATTAAAACATTAACATTTTTTATCCTTTCTTTACTTAAACTTTTACAGACTGAATTCAGATCCAGGCATATTTTAAATTAGTCTTTTGTATATATTTGGCTTCTAATGGATAAAGGATGTTAGTCATTTAAATGGGAAAAAAATTGTACTTCCCAATTTTTACTGTGTTTCCAATTAGGAACATTAGTCATCTCAGGCTCTACTTTTAGGGGCAATACTTTGACTATACTTTTATGGGTAGTTTAAGTAATAAGTGAACTCTATATTAAGAAAAGACGAAACATCTATTTTTAAAATCAAGTAAAGATATGATTACGTTTTGAAGGAGGAGGGGCGTGCATAGAGATAGCTCCGTAAAAATTTATGAAAAAGCTATTTTTGTGATTTCTTTTTATCCAGTTCCCCACTAATTATAGGGATGTAACTTCTATTTCAAAAAATCAAGTCATATTTTAACTATAGCTGGTAATGTTTTCAAGTCATTATTGATAAAGCTTAATTTTTCAATAAATGTTTTTATTTACTCTTCCCAATTGGGAATATTGACCTGTAAAAGGTTAAGACTGCTTTAGAAAAACGTAATCCTACGTTACAAATAAAAGCACTTTCCATACAAAAGTTTTATGAAGTGAAATACAATCAAATAATATCTTCTAACTCAAAAAACTTTCCTTTATGCCTTTTCCGCACTTCGAAGTCAAAAGAGCATTAGTTTAATAACGCCGTTCCAAAAAATGGCGAAAGCATTTTTTTTTCTGACTACGAAAATGATTTTTCTGGAGATGATAAATTAAAAGTTTAGTTTAGTTTCTAACAGCTAAGTAATACTGACAGTCATTATCTGATATTTCTAATAGTTAAGTTGCATTATGAACTTTCTGTCCTTCTGTCTAGACATTTGCAGAGTTCATTGGATGTTTAAAAAAAGTTTTCAATTACGACAAATTGTGTAACAAATCGTAAAGAATGCAAGTAAAAAGCAAAATTTAAATTTCTGTATGGTATAACATTTTAGAGAAATTTTTGAGACTTTTTTGAGAATTTGTTATAGTAGTTCCAGTATTTTTTAACATTTTATGCCCTCACATTTCCTTGTTTCCCTTTGTTTTCCGTTTAGTTGTTGGGTCAGTTGTTGACAGGTATTTCTTAGAATGTATACTGCTTAAATTTAATCCTTTGACACCCGACTTCAATGTCGCGAGTAAAAAAATAATAATTACCATAATAATGTTTTTGTAGACCAGAAAATGACGCCATTTTCAAGCAAATCATAAAATAATTATCTTTTTACGATCTTACAGCTCAGTATTATCTGTTGACTGTTGTCAAACCAAAAAATATAAAAATGTCAAAAAGATTAACCTTCAACTCTCTGCAGTAAGTGGGCTATAAAAAGTGATAAGGTTTTAAAATATCTTTATGTCCATTGTAATGGAAACCAGGTTTGAAAAGGTTAAAATTAATACTCAGGTTTATCCAACACTTTGATGGCATATTTAAGAATATTGAAATTCAAGATTAATAACTTTCGACAAAGAATAATTTCTCCGGACATTTTTGAAAGAGTATCACGCTCTACATAAAAGTACACACTATAAAATTAATGACATTTTTAAATTGAAATCGTCGATGAACGAATGTATTCAGCAATGTACAGTTTAATACCCTCACCTTTAGTTCATTACTGCATGCGAAAAGTAGGAGATTGTTGGAAAAAAAGTTCTCTTTTCCTTTCATAAGCGCTGTGAGATGAAGTATAATCAAGTAAGTCTTTTCTAACTCGAAAGTTTCTTTCATCTCTCTTTCCTTGCACTTCGAAGTTTAAAAGAACATTAATTCAATAGCGCCATCCAGAGAAATGGTGAAAGCTTTTGCTTTTGCTTTTCATCTCTGCTATTAAGATTTTTCTCAAAGAAGGCAAATTAAGAGTTTATAACCAGCTAAGTAGTACGGACAGTCATTAACTGATATTTCTAATAGTTAGATTACATTGTGCGCCACTTTCAGTGCTTCCGTCTAGACATCCGATGAGCTAATTGGATATAAGAATACAATTAACGGCTTTTATTGTGAGAAAGGGGTAAGAAATTCGTTGGATATTAAAACTTTGTGATTTGATAAAATTTTTAAAAATTAATTTTCTATCGTTATGTGCCTGGAACTATAATAGATTCTTTTTTGTCCTTATGAAATAGAACTCTTATATTTATGAATAGTATTCTTTTGGTGAATCAGCAGGAGCATTAAAAAATATCAAAGAAAGGTACATGAAATTATGCACACATACTCATCGATATATAAATATATGTATATATGTACACATTTATATACTTACATAAAAATTGGAAAAAAACTGAGGAACCTACTTAATTTAATATGGCGGGATAGAAAGCTATTGCACGAGCAGACTATTTCGAGAGGTAATTTGATTTTGTGATTAAGGTAAACCTTCACGGTGACTATATGTCAGGGTGGATGCTTTAGACCAGCGGCGGTTCCCAACCTTTTAGCATTGGGCCTCCCCAAAGGATAAACTTACGATGTCGCCCCTCTCGCATTCCTCAACATGCGTGCAGTTTTTGCCTATTTTTCAACAATGAACTTTTAGCTGCCTTTTCTACAAAATAATGCTATCGGTAAAATTTGGATGATCATTTCAATCGAAAATAGATATACAAGGTGGGTATAGTTAAAGTTCCCCTATAAACAGGGTTCTACAGCTAAATCGGGTACACAGATTGTAACCAAATTTGTATATATAGACTATACAGCAGATGCATTCAAGGAATTTCGAAAAAAAAATACAAACATATCCACTAGGTGGCGTTTTGCAAGAAAAACAACAAATTTAAACACGGAAATGGCTAATTCGATTTGTAAAGACAATTTCAACATTTATTCAATAGTGTTTTAGCCTTTTTTAACATATTTGAATCACTGTAAAGCTGATTTCATCATGCAAAGCACCACCTGGTGGACACTTTTTAACTAATTTAATTATAACCACCCTGTATTTAAAAGTAAAATAATATAAATCAGGTGATTTTTTTGCTCTTTGCCTGTCTTCCTCGCACACCCCTTTAAATATTCTGTGTCCCCCAAAGATGGCGCGCGACACCGGTTGGGAACTCTCTGCCTTCGACGGAGGATATTTTAAGGAGTTCTAATGCGTATTCATGACGATTTCAAGAGGAGCATAAGCAGCAGATAAAAGACCACATTTTGCACGCAAGGATAGTCAGGCGAAAAAGTGTCCTCCAAGGTTGATACCATCTATATATTTTAATGAGTCACATGCCATTACGTCTCTTTGACATACCGGGTGTCCAGAAAAGAACTCCCTGATTTCAAAATTAAATATCTCGAAAACAAAGATCGATAGAGGAATGCTAAACGGTATGTTTATTGTGAAAGCTGTAAGAATTTTATACAGCAGTTTGAAATAATAGTTACAAAAGCTGCTAACAGATGGCGCTGTAATCGCAATACGTAATGCCTAGTATAAATAGTGATCCTAAGCCCAGAGCGATCAGTTCCACTATGGAAGCGTGAAAGGAAGTTAGCGTACCGAAGGAAGAGATTAAAACCATGTACTCCATTGAACAACGCGTTTTTCTGGTGCTAGAGTACCACAGGTTAAAAGAGAGTCCTACGGCAACAAGGCGCAGTTTTCAAGCACGATTGAATGTTCCAAAAGGACCCGATGCGAAAACCATTTCTTCGCCAAATTTCAACGAACAGGCATCGTAACTGATGATCTAGTGTGGAATGTTGGCCGCAAGCAAACTGCAGTTACGCCTGCAAATGTCGCCACAGTTTCTGGAATTATTCAGCAAAATCCAATGTCATCCGTCCGTAGAATTGCATCTGAGACTGGTTTGAAGCGTTCCAGCACGCATAAAATACTGAGAAAGAGCCTGCACATGTTTCCATTCAAAATTCAAACTCACCAGGCCATACCCGTACGAGCTGTGCAACAAAGGGTTGACTTTGCTAATCAGATGCTCACAATGATTGATAGTGAAGGATTTGATGTTGGCTGCATCTGGTTTACAGATGAAGCACACTTCCACCTGAATGGATTCGTGAATAAACGGAACTGGCTATTTTGGGGTTCCGAAAATCCATATTGGTGTGAAACCCTTGTATTCTCCTAAGGTTACTGTGTGGGCTGCAGTATGCAGCAGAGGCATTATTGGTCCTTTTTTCATTCGAGAAACGGTCACTAGTGAACGTTACGTTGCAATTTTGGAACAATGTGTCGCCCCACAGCAAGTGTTAGAGGATCGACCACGTAGTGGATGGTTTATGTAAGATGGAGACCGACCACATCGTACAGAACAAGTGTTTCGCTTTCTTGATGAATACTTCGGGAATCGAGTCATTGCTTTAGAATATCCCAAATTTACTGGTGCAGGCATGGATTGGCCTCCATATTCGCCGGATTTGACTTCCTGTGACTATTTTTTGTGGGGCACATTGAAAGACATTGTCTACCCGAAGCATCCCGCAAAGCTGGACGAGTTTGAATCGGCGATGTGTGTGGCATGTGAATCCGTTTCTGTTGAGACACTACGAATGTGATGGCAAATTTCATTCTTCGTTTGACCAACCTCTGTAGTGCCAATGGTGAACATTTTGAAAACACTGTGATGTGATTTTTTACAAAGAATGTTTTCATACGATTATTTCATTGAATGCTGATACTAAGCTGTACAGCGTACAGCGCCATCTGTTAGCAGCTTTTGTAACTATTATTTCAAACTGCTGTATAAAATTCTTACAGCTTTCACAATAAACATACCGTTTACTGCATTCCTCTATCGATCTTTGTTTTCGAGATATTTAATTTTGAAGTCAGGGAGTCCTTTTCTGGACACCCGGTATAAGATTGCGGTACTCCAACCATCACATATATATATGCCATCTGGTTGTTTAATTTGTCTCTCTTTTTTACTCCTTGGATCTTGCTCCTTATTTTTGTCATTTAAATTCCACTTTTTTTTCAGTTTCTAGTATTGGCATCATCTCTGAGCCTATTCCTCCATGTCTGGATCGTTTGCACGTTTTTATTTTATTTCAGTAGCTATGGTCGTGCCTCTGGGTTGCTTTTATGACTCTTTTTGTCATGTAACCTACAGAAACCTAGATATTTTAGTATTCCTTTTAATTTGAAAAACGAATATGGTGGCACCTGCAAATAAATATTCTATTTCAAATTCCATTCCAATTTCCACAATCTGTTTTGTTGGTTACTTGTAGATAGGCTTAAGCTCACAAGTTGTCACTTGGTATATTGATCAAACTTTTATTAGCTTTGATAGCTCTGTTTTCTTACAACATTTAAGGCCTATGTCTCCATTTTTATTCCTGGCTCGATTTTTTTTTTCTTGTTATGTGCTTTCACTTGCTCTAAGGATTATTAGGATATACATATTACGTAAGTTTAGCTGTTTTATATTGTATAAAGCTAAAAAGTCAGTATTAGATTATTACACTTGAAGCTGATATACACTCTAAATGTTTTCCATTATACTGTGTTACCACCTGAAACCCACCATGATGCTAAAATTTCAAGTCTGTAGCTTCATTAGAAGAAAATAAAAATTCGGTCTGGAAATTAAAAAAAAAACATTTCACACCAACCGACAGAAAAATGAAGCTGGATGTAAACTTAAAAAATTATAAATAAATAAACGCTTTCTTCGTTTTGGAAATGACATTTGTTTTATTATTCTGGCATCCACTTTTACAGATGAACCAGAATAATTATTTTCTAAATAATGCATTTAAGTCTGAAGAAATATTTTTCTATCCTTTTTGTAAACATGCTATCATCTTCTACAAAGCAAACAACGACTGCCAACAAAAATATTTCAATTCCGGTTTTTTGTTTTTCAGTTTAATGCCATGTCCGGTAACAAATGTATTTTGTTCGTGTTAGTATAAGTGTTCTGGCGCAGTTTATCTTCTGTTTCAAGTTGTGATTTATCTGGTCCAACAATGAATTTTTGCGTAAAGAACACACACACGGCTACGTTTGATCCTGGTGAAGTTATTTGGAAGCAAGCCAAATCGGTTTGAGAATTTCGTGGTTCTAATTACGATGATATTCTTTTGGGTGGATAATTAATGTCTGGAGGGACTGGATTAAAAATATTTTTTTTTTACTTTTTAACGCCACCCATGTGTTTGTTCTAAAGGCAGAAATGACTCATTCTCGAAAATTCTACTGCGTGCATTTTCCACATAACTTTACAAATTTCCTTTTCTGGAAAAATTGAATTATTGTTGGCTAGGAGTGTATTTCATGTAATAAGATTTAACAGATCTTGTACATCTTTAAGATCATGAATGACTTTTCGGTGGGTGGGAGGGGCTTAAAAAGATTGCAAATATCCACTCTTTTACCAGATATTAAAAAATAGAAAAGAAAAAAATGAAGTGAGAATAAATAATTTCAGTATATTCATGCATGTTATTTGTACATCACAAGTATCACTAATGTACTGCAATATTTAAATAATACAACTGCTAAAACCACATTTTTAACTAGTATGCATTATATGTCCATCCTGTTACGTAAAAGAAAAAAAATCGAATGTTATTCTTTTACTACAAATTATTTATATTTTTAAAAACGTTAACTTCTGTTTGAAAAAAAATCTCTGGTAGTCTTTTTTGTTGAAACTACCGTGGGATATATTAACGTAGGCTTAGTTATTATTTAGTTAAACTTAAGGCGTCCAATAAAAAACCTTTAATTTCACAATACATTTATTAACACATTTTAGTGTGCTTTAATCCGTATTATCGTAAATCTACACATACCACCTAAACCTAAATCTGTATCTTCGCATCTCCTCTCAGTAAATTCTTCATTTTAATTCACCATTGCTCAGTCTAATTAAAAGTATCAAATTGCATTATCTCTAGGAACTATTTAGAATCTCGAAAATGTGATTATGACACGAATATGGCTGATTTTAAGAATATCACGCAATTTTTAATTTATGACGTCACGTTTTTGACTGCAAAAAAAGAAACCCCGGGTAGTTAAGTGAGCTCTTCTGTTTATTCCATAAAGTTAGCTTTCTGACGGAGTCATATTGAAACTTGCGGTTACGTTTATTTATTTATTTATTTATTTGCACACGAACTTTATGGAGAAACGGAATGTCCTAGGGTGAAAAAGGAAAAAAAGAAAAAGATTACAAAGTTTGTTTACACCAAGTACACATTTTGGAAAAAAAAAATAAATATTACTTGCACCTTTTTGTGATAGAGGTTTTTTTTTTTTTTTTTCAAAAGGATATTTATAAATGTATTTTTTAATTGTCTTGTTTTTTAGTGTACTCGCAAGTGAGTCGTCAATGGGAAGTGAGAATTCACCTAATATTATTTTTTTTAACCGTTTAACGCGCAGTGTTCCCGCTCTGGGAACACCAAACTCTGACGTTTTGACTGTTGCTAATTACGAAGAATAGAATCGATTTCTATAAAAACAGTTGCGGCTGACATAACTCTACGGGAATCCTTTTACATTTTAGCACGTCATTTCCCGTAAAAAAATTGTCCCGATTATTTTTAACAGCACTGACACCAGCTGGCTGTGCGCGCACAGACAGCTGTCGTCAAAAAAGGGTGTCTAGATCTGTGGCACACGATGAACGTTTCGATCGTCCGCCATCTTGCTGGTAGTTAAGTCGAGCGATGGCAACGGCTGCCCTCTTTTCAGCACTGGGAAAGGATTGCGCCTCAAAGGGTTAAATGTCTGAATTTCCAAAACAGTCTGCTTGGCATTTCTTAAGAAATTCGAAAATGTATAAGTAATGAGAATGTTAATAAAATTATGCCAGATTTTTTTAAGTTTTATAAGTTGTGGAAGTTTAACATTGAAGTTGCTTATAACTATATCACAGACAATTTTTATGCTTTTTGCTTTTGCTTAGCTAAAATAAGTATTTTTAAATCTTTAACCCTTAATATGTTAAAGGGCGGTCACGGTTCATGTTTCGACCCAGTAATGCTTTTAACTTCTGTTATTGGTCACCTGCACTCTCAGAAAAATTCGTCTTTATACACTAATTTATCCCTCGTTTTTCAACGAATAATTTCCGTACTCCTTCGAAACGTAATATTTCCGTGAATTTTCTTCCAGAAATCTGAAGAAGAGGAAGGAAATTCGCTGAATCTTGAGTAGTTTTTTCAATTGACAGGAGAAAAAAAGAAACGGATATTGATCAAATTACGGAGATATTCCGATGGCACTGTTGCCAGAAAAATGTTCATGAACTGAAGAAGTAATTTTTGAGAATGCGTCTTTATACACTAATTTATTCCTCATTTGTCAACGAATAATTTTGAAAAGTAATATTTCCGTAAATTCTTCCCGAAAGTCTGTAGAAGAGAAAAAAATTTCGTGAATTCTAAAAAAGTTTCTTCAATTGACAAAAGAAAAAAGATACGGATATTTGTCAATTAACGGAAATATTCCGGCAGCACTAATAGCTGCAAAATTTCCGTGAATTGAAGAAATAACTTTTGAAAGTATGTACCGGGCACACACACAGTCACGGACAGTTCAACATCCCTCCATCATTCCAGTTGCACCTCAATTTTACGTCTATATATATATATATATATGCATTTTAACGGAATTCCATTGTTCAAGAAGTATGTTTTACTTCATGCGAGGGAAAGAGTAATCGGCGTTAACTATTGTTCTACAAAGAGTAGTTTTATCTGAAGAATCGTTGAAAGGGGAAAAGAACGCTCGAAATATTCCCGTCGTTTTAAGGCACACGGCCAAAATCTCCCCGTCGTCAAAAGGTATAACTGTTATTCTAGTGAAATTGAAAATTCTGTAGAAATAGTCAGATGCGGTAAAATATAAATTTAAAAAAAGAAAAGAATTTTTTATACCTCCAATCTGCTATTTGTAATTTCAATTCATATCGCGCAATGACAAAAATATCAAAACAGTAAAACATAATTTTCTAGCAGCTCCTTCTTTCTGTAATTGTACATACAAAATAAAGTAATATCTAAAAATTAATTCAAGTGAGAATGTTTTTTACTGAACTTTAATAAAGAAACTTAAATTTGAGTAATTTTATGCTGTTAGTTTAGTACGATGATTGTCTTACTCGAAATTTCATATTCAATTAGTGTTTTTTTTTTTTCCTTCAAAAAAAAGTTTTTTTCTTTGTCTATTGTTATCACTTTGTTTCGGTTGTTTCTAATTAGGCGGACGTAACGTTTCTGAATTTATTACTTATATTATTATTAATTATGGCTTCCGTTAATTTTTCCGATAAAAATATTTCTAGTTTCTATCCATTCTTTTAGTTCTAGATTAAAAATAAATATTCCTTTGTTGTATGAATAACCGGATTTGTTTTGTTATATATGTATATTCAATGCACATTTTAATTATTTACAAAATACGCATTGCTGCATTTTTATAATATCTGTACCTCAGAACCACACTAACGTAAGTCACATTAGACTAGTGTAGTAAGTCACACTTTTGAGGAGGGCACCAAAACTGTAAGAAATGAACTCTAGGTCTGCAACCAGACCTAGTAATTGAATCAGTAAAAAAAAAAAAAAAATATTGACATCATTAAATTTGTATATACTTAACCCATGGTATTTCATTTAAAATCAACTGAAATTGTAATGTAAGGACTTACGTTCATCTGGTTCTGGGGTACAGTTATTTCAGTATATTTTGGAAACAGTTAAATGAAAACACTCGTAAGCGCACACACACACACACACACACTCTCCATATGTATACTATGTATGTAATGAAATCATAAGCAATGAATTCTGTTTGTTTAATTATAATATGCTGCTCTTAATCTGCGTCTTAATTAGTAGCAATCTTTCATAGAGCATTAACGTTGACCGTTCACGTTGGTCGTTGCAAGTGAGAAGAAATATGTGGCGGAAGCTGGTTTTGATTCCGCACAAACCGCATGGCAGACGAAGGCGTTAGCCTTCTCAGTCTTCAAATGCCGACGTGTTGCATGCGCAGAGGAGATCTCGGGCCGCCACACAACTCCCACCTCCCTGGAGAGTCGGCCAGAGGTGACGAACGATGTTCTAAGCATTATGCAATTTGCCGCGCTTTGTGGACTTCGCAGTTCGTTTGAACTTTGCTGTTGTTGCCGTTCGTTTGAAAGGAACTACAAATGGATGAGGTTGATGCTGGCGCCATCTGTCGCTGAAGGCGAGAAGTGTGTGTTCGTTGTCCGGATCATCAATGTAGGAAAGCGTGTCGCGGAAGCTGGTTTTGACAGCATGGTAGATGAAGGCATTATCCAATAGGGCAAAAAGTACTCACTTGTCCAGCCTTCAGTTTCCGAGGTGTTGCGTGCACAGGGGGATGTCGTGCTGTCACCCCAGACAGCACATAAGCTTAAATCAAATTTGGCATTTCTTTGAATTTGACGCATTAATGCAAGCTTGACAGCTCAACTCATTCTAAGCTGGCAGCAAGCTTGCAGGAGTCAAGTTGAATTGTCAAGCTTAAATACAGCTTGATTTAAGCTTGAAAATTGACACTCGCGTGATTTTTCCTTCTTAAAGGAGCGTTGATGGCGCCATCTGTGAAAGAGAATGGACATTAACTGTCTAGCGTCCTCAAATTTGCTGAAAGTTCGTAAAATATGTGTTTTATTTTATATTACCAGTGCCATATTACCGGCAGGGCAAACGGGGCAACTGCCCGGGGCCTACAGATTTTAGGGCCCAAAAATCTTACATCCTACACTTTTGTAATTTTAAAATAAAATTACAAAGGATAAAAAAAATTCAGAAGTTAAATAATTTTTTTAATTATAAAGTATGAACAACGAAAATAATTCAAATTTACATTTGTATAAATTAATTTAAACTTATTTTTAATTCTTCGAAATGCTCTATATCAATATAGCATACCAATATGTAGGAAAATAACCACATTTGTAAAGAGAATTTTTAGCGTTAAAAAATAGCAAAATTTTTCAATTATTTGTTATTTTAAGAAATATTTACAAAAATGACTAAAGTGTTTGTATTCCATACATGTTAGCAACTGTGATATAGCATTTCGAAGTAACGTTTGACTATCTGTTTCTTTCATTTCAGATTACCCATTCTATATTTCCAAATATGGAAATTCTTCAAAATGAAATGCAATTTTACTACGAAATTGATTTCAAAATCAGTCGCTTGTCTCGATTTTGGCCAGCAGTATTGCTTCATGAGTGTTGCGGTACTGAAAGTTTTAAAACGTGTTTTTTTATTTTAATTTTGATTTTAATTTAATTTATTTTGATGCATCCCATGGAAAAATAAAAGAAACAAATAGCACATCGCGCACTTATCAATCTGGCGAGAAAACAGCGTGGTAAGTCACTTCAAACTTTAGTCACTGCTGCACAAGGCTCCGGTGGCTGAATGGATAGCGTGCTCGGCTACTAAGCCAATGGGCCCGGGTTCTATTCCAGCGACGAACACTCGATGGAAACAGATTAAATTAAATTGAAATTTCAGCATAGAGGGGGAAAATGCGCGGAAAAATAAATTATGTGGGGCGCGTTAGCCAGCGGGTGCCCCGTGTATTTAAAAAATTTTTGGAGGGAAAATTTTTTAAAGCTTGAAATGTCAAGCTTAATGCAAGCTGGGCAAGTGTAAACTAGAACACTTGATTCAAGCTTGCATCAAGCGTACACGCTTGGAATTTTCAAGCTTAATGAGTTGATAAATCAAGCTTGCTGCAAGTTTGATGCAAGTTTGCTGTGCTGTCTGGGACACATTTCACGATTAACTATTTTACGCGGGCCGTCGGAACGTTTGTCATTTGGCGATAGAATTGGCCGTCTACTAGGTATTACCATAACAAAATGGCTAATACTTTTAGTGCCCAATGCCTGGATAACTCGAGCCCGGTACTGGTAAAAAAGTTAATAAAAGAAATGCATTATGTTGCTTGTAAATAAACTTTTTTTCTTCTTTTTTAAAAAATCAGACACGATTTAGTGATTCAAAAATTTTTTCAACAGCTCTGTAAGATATTTTACTTTTGGAATAACAATGTCAATATATGGAGAAACGGCTGAGCTCAAATATCTGAATTATTTTCTTTTTGGAAGTAATCAATTTTGTAAAATGAAATATTTAAAGTATCAATGAAAAGCTAATTTAAAAAATTAGATTAAAAATTATACAGGGTGCCCCAAAAAGTTGGTCAACATGTTTTAATTTATAATCTGTTAGGGATAAGTGAGTATTCTAAGTTTAAAAAATGTTTAAAATAAGGTAGGAAAAAAAGTCTAAGGAAAATTACTCTCGCGAATTTTCAGAAAGTTTCTCTTTTTAATGGGCTTCGATCCCCTGGCAAAAAATTTCCCAGTTAGTAAAATATATAGCATACTCTAATGAGGTGATTTACAAAATTTGAGAATCACATCCTAAAGAGTTTCTGAGATATGAAGATAACCATATATGCTAACTTAAACCACTTTTCAATGGCTCTTGAAGGTAAAAAATCACGTCGGATGGTCTCGTTTTTGGTGACGTGCAGAAATTACGAAATAAAATAATTTTTTGGTCGCTAACCGTAAACGTTGAGATTAAAATTAATATATAGCATTTTTGTTAGAAGGCATCTCTGAAACGCTTCATGATAAAATATTGGAATCTTGTCAATCACCGCATTAGTGTATGGGGGCACATTTTACTAATTGGGATTTTTTTTTTTTTTTTTTTTTTTTTGTATGGGAACTGAATACAAATTTCGAAAGTATAATTTTTTAAAAATTAACGAGAAGAATATCTTTTCTTTTTCCTATTTTAAACATTTCCTCTATTTCAGTGCCCACTTACCTCTAAAAAAGAAGTGAAGCTTAGTACCACTTTTTGGGGAAATCCTGTATATATCTCTTCCATACCATAACAACTATATTACTATTGCCTTGCTCTAAGACCATCCAAGCGTAAGAAAAATTACCTATTTATTGCATTACAATCAGAGCGGAAAATAATATTATCTCCTGAAACAAATATGCCAGATAGCTGCATTACCATTCAAAATACATATGAAATATAAGGATTGCCTTGTCAATGAAAGTTAATTCTTCCGAATAATCACGTGTTTCCCTGAGTCAATATTTTAATTCTGTACCCGTTCCCGTTTGATAATACGGCGAAAATTTTAATAATTCATTTAGTATCACTGTGCCAGGCTGATAAAATATTTACTGGAATACAGTTGGTTAATATTTAGAAGTCTAAACATAATTTTAATAATAATATGGATATTGAAATGTGTTGGGGAAAGCATTGGTGCTTTCATTAGAATTTTAACCCTTTGAGGCGCAACCCTTTCCCAATGCTGAAAAAATGGCAGCCGTTGCCATCGCTGGACTTCACTACCAGCAAGATGGCGGACGATCGAAACGTTCATCGCGTGCCACGAATCACACACGACGGCATCGCGTGTCGTCAGAAAAGGGTCTCTAGATCTGTGGCACGCGATGAACGTTTCGATCGTCCGCCATCTTGCTGGTAGTGAAGTCGAGCGATGGCAACGGCTGCCCTTTTTTCAGCATTGGGCAATCTATCCAGCTGTTTCTCGCATTCTTCCATTTTTCAGCAGATGTCAGTGCTGTTAAAAATAATCGTGACCATATTTTTTACGGGAAATGACGGGCTTAAAAGTAAAGGATTCCCGTGGAGCAGCTATGTCACCCGCAACTATTTTTATAGAAACCAAATCTATTCTTCGCGACTGGCAACAGTCAAAACGTCAGTGTTTGGTGTTCCCAGAGCGGGAACACTGCGCGTTAAAGGGTAAATGCATTGTCTGCTTGGCTGGTATGATTTGACTGTGTCGTTCGTTCTCACGCCCACTAGAGATGAGTTCGGGCTCATTTTTTGAAGCCCGAGCCGGCCCGAGCCCGAGGACTTTTCATCCGAGCCCGCCCGACCCCGAGCAATATTATTTAACTCGGAGCCGGAGCCCGAAATTTCAGTTAAAGATTAAAAAAAAATCCAATTACTTCATTGATAGAATACAATGAATTTTGCCGTTTGTGCAAGTTTAAGACAAATATAGTTGCAAACTCTCAATGCACTTTCTAATTCTTTATTTATCCATATGTTTATCAACTAATGTCGGATCTCATGACTAACTAATGAATATAAGCCGCCGTTCTGAAATATCCAAAGAGCTTAACGCACCTTCTAGGCGCCAGTGCCGCTATTTTATTTTTTATAAGTACAGTCAATTCCGATATAGTGATACCTGGATATAGTGAACCATCGGCTATAGTGAATGCAAACCATTAGTTCCAATTCACACACAGTATCTCTATCCATCATGAAGACACTTGGGTTTTTGTGAATTTCGGATATAGTGGACGAAATTTGATGGTCCCCAGAGGTTCACTATAACCGGAGTTGACTGTACTTTTATTTTCCTCATGAATCACTTTTTAAAATCTGTTTCAAATAGTATGTTCAATAAAGGAGAAATTTTTCACGAGCCCGAGCCCGCATGCAATTGTGAATTACATAGCCCGAGCACGGTTCGGCCCGGGCTCGGGCTCGGGCTTTCGGGATCGGGCTGAGCCCGTCTCATCTCTAACGCCAACGAGCATAAGCCAGTATCTTCATAGTTAAAAAAGGGGTTGATTGGACACTCAGTGTGTTAGATGGAAAATCCAGGATTCTGACCTACCGCAAGGCTGTCGATCTACAGTCTGGTAGGCGTCACCGTCGCCAACGGGATATAAGACGCTGAACATGACGCATGGCTGAAGGATGAAGGTCCCGGACTCAAGAACCTATCGCGCTGCTGTTCATCTAACGGTCAAGAGTTCTGAGTTGTTTTCTCTAGGTGTAACATGATTACGCATTAGAAACGAATGGGAGCGCCCCCTAGGCAGATGCTCCTCGTATAGGCTAGCCTTAGCCCACTAACGGTCTGGTTTAATGGTCTACATGAGGGACATCTGCTTACAGGGGGTTAGTGCCTTGGCCGAAGGACTTTTTAAGGTGTTCTGACCCATATACATACGGAGGAAGTCGGTCGAAATTCCAGACCGCTAGATCGACAGCCACGCAGCTTGGGTCGAAAGCGGAAACTTCACAGTTCAGCCTTTTACAATGTCAGTGGCCTATGCACTTGACCATGGTGGCGCCTCTAACGGTCTGGTGTTGTGAGCGATTTTCTCCAGATGTAACGTGAATACGGTTTACACCCTACAAAAAATTCAGTTGATTACTAAGAAACATCTTGGAAACAAAGATGGCATAACTTTTCTTAGTATTACTGCTAAATAAAGCCATGCAAATCAATTGACATACATGGCTTTATTTAGTAGTTATACTAAGAAAAATTATGGCATCACTCTAAAAGAAAGTGATGGAATCCTTCTTTCCTAGCGATTTCTTAGTAATCCTCAGATTAAAAAAAAATTTTTTTAAGTGTAGAACCCCTTAAAAAGTCCTCCGCCTAAAGCAGTTTCCCCGTTAGGCAGGACCGTTATACAAAAACATTTAAATACGTTTTACTCCAGGCTGTACGTATTTTTTCAATACCTAATGTAGTGCACTGCACATGATTTCAAAATTACTCTGTTTATTTAAATAACTCATTAAATGCATTTCACTAACACTTGAACTAATTTGCATTGTGTTTAGTAATCTCTTTAACTCAAATCTCTATATGTATTTTGAAATTCAGACGTTAAATCCTGAAAACGTTTTCTGTAGTTCTAAAACAAATGGCTTTCATGATTTCGGGATAAAAATTAAGCGAACTTTCTATAATTAATGCGGAATTGTTCAGAAACTTCTGACATTTTAGCTATTGTTAATAAACTGTTATAATAATTAGGAAGTTTGCTTTCTTTCAGTTTGAATAAGATATCTCCAGAGCATTTATAAACGCTTATTTCAATGATATTTTCACTAAGAACTTATTGATAGGAACCAGACACTGTGAGATAATAACATTATGTAAATTTCTTAGTGATCGATGCATATTTAAGGGAGTATGGACGTACAGACAGACAAACCAAAATCATAAACATTTTCAACCTTATTGGAAAGTGTTAACCCTTTCAGGCGCAACCCTTTCCCAATGCTGAAAAAGGGGCAGCCGTTGCCATCGCCAGACTTAACTACCAGCAAGATGGCGGACGATCGAAATGTTCACAAAAGGGTCTCTAGATCTGTGGCACGCGATGAACGTTTCGATCGTCCGCTATCTTGCTGGTAGTTAAGTCGAGCGATGGCAACGGCTGCCCTTTTTACAGCATTGGGCAATCTGTCTAGCTGTTCTCGCATTCATCTATTTTTCTGCAGATGTCAGTGCTGTTAAAAATAATCGCGACCATTTTTTTACGGGGAATGACGTGCTAAAAAGTAAAGAATTCTCGTGAGCTATGTTACCCGCAACTATTTTTATAGAAATCAAATCTATTCTTCGTGACTGGCAGCAGTCAAAACGTCAGAGTTTGGTGTTTCCAGAGCGGGAACACTGCGCGTTACAGGGTTAAGGGAGTTAGAGCATGGACATACAGACAAACAAACCGAAATCATAAACATTTTAAAACCTTATTGGAAAGTGTTAAAACCGAATGGTACTATACGAAGTGTACCAAAAATGTTGTAACCGGTTTTAATTCTTTATGTATTAGAGATAAGTGGGTAATGTAAATCAAATAATATTCAGAATAAGGTCAGAAAAAGATTATGCTACAAAAAACTCCTTTTCGAAAAAAATCTTGTTTTTTTAAAAGTTACACTTTTTAAATGTGTATGCTATCCCCGTAGAACCCATACACTAATGAGAGAACAAACAAAATTTGAGAACTATATCCTAAAAAGTTTCAGAGATATGAAAATAAATACCGCTGACTTAACAGCTTTTCAATGGAACTCGAAGGAGGGGGGGGGGGATTGGGTCCAATGATCGTATTTCAGGGGGTCGTACAAAAATTACGAAGAAAATCTTTCTTTCCTTTCAAGCAATAAACGTTTAAATTCTATATCATGTATTAGCCCCGATCGTCTTTCCGATCTTTAAAGGTGTCTGTCTGTTGTATGATGAAGGCTGAAATATGATACCTCACCACATTAGTGCATGGGGTGCATTTTATTAATAGGAAAATTTGTTGAACGGCGGTGGTTTACGAATTTAAAAATTGTAACTTTTTGTGAATGGACGAGAGGAATTTTTTCTAAAGGTAGTCTTATTTCAGACCTTATTTTGAATATTTTTTTTTTTTACATTTCTCACTTATCTCTAATAGATAAAGGATTGAAGCTCGTTACCATCTTTTTTGGGGACACCCTGTGTACAAAATAGTTCTGTACGGCTAAACTATATCAAACACGTACCTAATTGCTTTTTCCATTAGAAAGTCTTGTTTCTTCACAAATTACTGCGTAACTGCTAATTAACCCTTTGATCCGCAACCCTTTCTCAATGCTGAAAAAAGGGCAGCCGTTGCCATCGTTCGACATAACTACCAGCAAGATGGCGGACGATCGAAACGTTCATCGCGTGCCACAGATCTAGAGACCCTTTTTTGACGACAGCTGGCTGTGCCGTCTACACAGCCAGCTGTCATCAAAACAGGGTCTCTAGTCTTTCAAGGGGTCTTTCAAAGGGTCACTGTCTTTCAAATACTTTTTAATACGCTATAATTAATTTACACAGCTTTATTGGTATGTTTAAGATCTGCAAAATGGTGATGCAAAGGGTAAATGTACTTATTGCATTAGAGAAATTTTACATTAGAATGCAATTAGTTTTCTTTTAATTGTATTAGAGAATTTTTTTATTATATAGGAATTAATGTTCTTCTCCGAATTGCAAATGAGAAATTTTAAATTATAATCGAATTAACGTTCTTCTTGGAGAAGAGCATTGGATAAATTTTGTATTTTATTAATATCATTGGACGAATGTTTTCTGAAAAAAAGAAAAAAATATCTAGTTAAAAAATTGAATAGTTCGTTCTAAAACGTAAAATTTATAAAAACCTTTTTCTTTATAGAAGATATTTGAAGTGATTCTTTCCTGTAGTAATTACAGAATCCCTGTATGGAGGAATTAGTTTTGATACGAAAAGAAAAAGCCCACGAAGGGATTTCTAACAAAAACGAAAGAAAAACAAAATATTCAATTTTCCGACAAGCACGACGCAATTCAGAGCATAAAAACAACCCACATTTCTTTTACCAACGCATAACGCAATTAAACGTATGATTTGAAAATGGGAAACATCTTAATGCAATTCACTGAATACATTTCCTCATCAATTAGGCTAATTTCGATGTGAAACAGCTCCCTTAATTCAGAGAACACTGTTTAGAGGTTTTAGACTCATTTTCAAAATCACACAAGTTAAATTCTTAATACGCACACTGAAAAGTCTGAAATAATTGCATTTCAAGTTTGCGTACGAGAAAATTAAACAAACTGTAAGTGTAATTAAACTGGAAAGCCTCAATCAGTCACTTCTGACATCTCAGCTATTGTTAATATAACAAAGGAATCGTTGTTTGTAGAATGGCAAGTGTGTCTCTCTCTCTCTCAAGCACACACAAGTAGTAACTGCTTCTGTAAATTTCCACCATTTTTTATAAAAAGAATAATTCCGGTAAATAAAAAATAAGGCTTTGCTTTTGTTCCTTTTTTAAGACTCCAACGATGTAATTTTGTACCCTGAAATATTCTTATTGTTTCTTATTATTTATGACGCTACATCAAAAGGAAGTATTTGTAAATTTCAAAACGCACTACCATCAAACATCGAACAGTCTGATCGATTACCCTAGTAAATATTCGAAAAGCTAATCCTAGAATTCTAGGTCCCGCAGCGGTCTGGGGTCTAAACTCCGTTCCCATAAGAACACGGCAAGTGAAGCAGCATCCGGCTTGGCCAGTGTTTGGAAGGGTCAACTCCCTCTCGGCTCGACTACTGTGGTACCGTGTACGCGAATGGCAGCTGTTGCACGTAAAATCCGTCGTGGATCCAATATCCTCCATGTTTAACTTTACCTCTTTGGGTGCTGATTTCAGGGAGTTGTTCCATCCTCTGGGATTGGTTCAAAATTAACCCTTTGAGGCGCAACCCTTTTCCAATGCTGAAAAAAGGGCAGCCGTTGCCATCGCTCTACTTAATTACCAGCAAGATGGCGGGCGATCGAAACGTTCATCGCGTGCCACAGATCTAGAGACCTTTTTTTGACGACAGCTGGCTGTGCGGCACAGCCAGCTGCCCTTTATTCAGCATTGGGCCATCTATCCAGCTGTATTTGCATTCTTCCATTTTTCAGCAGATGTCAGTGCTGTTAAAAATAATCGTGACAATTTTTTTACGGGAAATAATGTGCTAAAAAGTAAAGGGTTGTCGTGGAGCTATGCCACCCGCAACTATTTTTATAGAAATCAAATTTATTCTTCGTGACTGGCAACAGTCAAAACGCCAGAGTTTGGTGTTCCCAGAGCGGGAACACTGAGCGTTAAAGGGTTAAGGGACTCCGGGCTAAAGTCGTACTTCCTCCCAATGGTGCCCAGTAAAAAGGGCCCCTCTGCCCATCGCCTCCCTATCTGGGAGGATGTGGCACGACATGCGGTTGTCAGAGGACATAAGTAACAACAACAGCAACAACAGAATTCTTGTCCTCAGAACAACAATTTCGACATCATACTCACACATTATTACATTTTCTCCCCTAAACTACAGCTTACCATTATTCATATTCTTCAACTCTACCCGTGAACGCAAAATGGTGCATTAGTTGTATCTGGACTCATCTACGAAAATATTAGGCGCATGATGTGTTAAAGAATAACTATCCCTGTATTACTCGATCTATTTAGAAATGTTATATTATTGCAATTTTTATGAGCTTCATTTTTCATATCGTGAGTATGGGCCACCAACCTATATGGTCTTACTATGATTTATTATGTCCAGACCTAATATACTACTACTAACTCAAACGGACAGCTGAGAAAAACAATCCAAATAAATTCATACAAAACAACTTAATTATACATTTGTTCAATAATGTTTAAGATTTTCATAATTTTGTAGGTGCAAAATACCTTTTAAATACTTTTCAAATTTTATTATCTATATTTTTTTCATCGTCGTATACTACTAGGAGCAGACTTCAGCAACGGTTCTGATCTCTCGGTCCTGGGAGCCCTTCGTTTTTAAGCCTATACTTTTCACTCCCGACTCCTCATTGAAATGTATAGGCTTCAAAATATAGGCTTGAATACTGGACTAATTATGTATTAATTACTAAAATGTTTGGAGCCCCATCATGATGAAACCACAAAGTACTTTTCATTTCCGACTTCACATTAGTGCCCCAAAATACATACATCTTTATGTTTATTTTACCTATACTTAAGTTTTGTCTCCGCCTGTGGAGACACTCTGTATATAAAAAGACGTCACGATCACCAGAAATTCAATATTTGGTGAATACGGCCATACGGGTTTTTAGTTCTACTTTGTCTTGGCAACGAAACGCTGCATTTAAAGGAAACTATTGTTAAACCTTTAAGGCGCAACCCTTTTCCCAATGCTGAAAAAAGGGCAGCTGTTGCCATCGCTCGACTTAACTACCAGCAAGAAGGCGGACGATCGAAACGTTCATCGCGTGCCACAGATCTAGAGACCCTTTTTGACACAGGTGGCTGTGCGGCGCTCGACTTAACTACCAGCAGGATGGCACAGCCAGCTGTCGTCAGAAAAGGGTCTCTAGATCAGGGGCGAGGCGTGAACATATGTCCCAGTCATCGCTTGTAACCAATTACACCCCCCCCCTCCCCTATCGCATGCGCGATGTTACAGTTTGTTGTAAGTTCTAATAAAACGATTGACGAAAAGACAATTTAGGGGGCCGAACATTGATTATTTTTGTTATAACAAAGGCATTGTGTAAATAGTAAAAAAATATTCTACTTACATATTTTATAAATATTTAAGTTAAATATTTGGTATAAAAATATACCAAAATGATCTAGTCTAAGATAAATTTCTTACTTAATTTTGTTTATTACCGATTCATTAAAAAAAAAAAAAAAACTCGAAAGAAATACCTGAAGTTGTTATGTACTACATGATTCACTTTTCAAGTAAAACATTACTTTGTACATAAGACCGGCGCAGGATATTTGTCTTACACTCAAATACTTTTGTAAGATCGTGTAACACTGAAAAACCTCTTGGGTTGTGTTTCAAAAAATATTCAATCATCTAATATTTCGAAAAAGAAAAACGAAGAAGCATCCTAAATAGTTATTAGTATTATTTATTTAGAAATTTAAATTTAGAAATGTGAAGTTATAGATATACTATATATACATATTGTACTTATCAAATGGTAAAAAAATAATATTCATTATTTGAAAATGTATTCCATTCTTCTTGTTTTGGATGCAAATTTTTCAATTATTACGTCGTAAAAATCTTCATTTTGTCTTAAAGATGACAACATTTCTTTTTCAATGGATAGTAAAGAAAGATTACTCATCCGATTTTCGCTTTGGGTGGATCTGTTAAAAGTGTGGATTCTTTTTAAGGCAGAAAAGCTTCTTTCCGCCGATGCAGTCGTTGCAGGTATGGTTGTTACTAGCCTTGCCAATCGAGAGACCTCTTTAAATGATTTATCTAAATTTTCTTCTTTAAGGAACTTGATTAATTCATAAGGTGATTTTCTATGAAAACATGTGGTCCTGTAAAAAACATTTAATTCGTTTTTCAGACTACACAGATCGAAAACATTGGGATAAATACGTCCCAAGTCTTCTAATAAGGAATCGGGGAAATATTTTTTCCTGGAAAATGTTTCGAATTTTCGGGGATTTAATAAATCAAAAATTTCAATTCAAACTTTTCCAAAGAAGAAAATCGGCTTGTCAAATGGCATGTTAAGTTATCAATAATAGAAAAGTACAATCTTCGATAACGGCTTTCTGGAGACAAATCTTGTGGATATTCGTTTCGCTTGTTTCTGGGTAAAGATGGTAAACCCTTCATGCAAACCGTTTCTTCCCAAAGAGGCTGGAAACCGACACTTTCACAGTTGTCACATTTTGAATTTTCTGCTAGCATATCTTTTTGGCATTCATCGCAATGATTATAGCCTTGCCTATAATTCTTCAGAAATTGGTGGAAATCTTTAACATGGTTCGAACATACCATAATATCTATATTTTCCGTCTGTAAAATTTGAAATAATATATCTGTTTGAGAAAATATTGGAGAAAATAAATTTAGAAGAAACACAGTTTCAAATTTGTTTAAAAAGTCCATATAGCCCCGAGCTGCACACCTATCGGGTCCGTTCCATTTCGCGTCGTCACTTTCATAAATACTTTCAAAAAATTCGGTAATTTGTTTTAAATATTTTTCCACAGTGTTGATTAAACGCGAAGTAAAAGACCACCTTGTTGGAGCAAAAGATGGAATGCTTTTTTTAAGGTGCTCTTGAATTGCGAAAGATCTTTTACTAGAATGGGACGAAAATGTTGAAATTCCATTTAACGTAGAAAAAAATATATTGCATTCGGGAATCTCATTCATGCCTTGAGCCAATACTAAGTTTAGTATGTGCGCATAGCAGTGAATGTGGATAGCCTTTGGATATTCTTCCAGGACATTTTTCTGTAAGCCTGACAAATGGCCAGACATGACGGCTGCACCATCATATGTTTGTGCAACAAGCTTATCAGTCAATTTGAATTCACTTGCAATGCTCTTCACATGCGAAAATAGCCCATCAGCTGTTCTGTCAGCGCTGACATCAACAAATTTAATAAATCTTTCTTTGATGCAATTATCTTTATTTATGTACCTCAGAATCGTCGATAATTGCGATCGAGATCTAATATCGGATGTTTCATCCAACATGATAGCCACAAATTCACTTTCAACAATTTCTTTCAAAATCGAATCTGTCACAATTTCACTAATAGTGGAAATTAAATCATTTTGAATGTCGCTAGAAATACCTTTAAACACCGTAGCATTTTCAAAATGCTCCTCCAGCAATGGATCCCGTATTGCTAATAGATTTAGTGTTTCAATGTAGTTTCCTCTATTAAATGATGAATCTCTCTCATCATGTCCGCGAAAGGGGAGTTCTTGTTTAGCTAAAAAACACGTGACATCAATCAGCCGTTCACGATTCTTTTTTACTCATTGATTGTGCAAATTATTACTAGCTTTGAGGCCTTTATCCAATCCTTCGTCCACTCTTTGTTTGCCGAAATTGTACAGATCGACTACACACTGAAGGTGACTTTCCGAGTTTTCGTGAGCTTTAGCTGATTTAGAAAGACCGCTTAAGTTTGAGAAACCTGCAGACACCCAAACATTATTCCTAGACTTTGAAAACAGAAAACAGGGCCAGCAAAACAGCTTCAGCAAACTATGGCTTCCACATAGCCAATTGTATGTCTCATAATTAGAAGTTGTAAAATGCCTGGTGTATGATCTGTTTCTTTCCTTAACAACAGAAGTTAAGTTGTTCAGTGATGGGCAAGGCCGTCCATTTTTAACAATTAATAGCTTATCATCAAATCTGAGTGATCCAAACGGCTTTGTCTTTAATTGAACAATAACATCTGGTTCATCCATAACTGCAATAGTAGTAAACATGATATTAGATGTAATATAATTTTTATTCAACGTAATGCTATAAATTTAAATTATAAGTAGCGCTTGAGTTGTATGAAAACTTTAAAAATCAATCTATTAAAAAAATTGCTTAATAATAAGAAACTTTAATATCTTTGGAAACAGTAGAAGCCTCAGATGAGTAGCCAATTTTTTGAACACTGACTTCAAATGTAATTTTTTTTATGTGCATTAAAGTATTTGACAAAAGGACAAAATATTTTCAACATAACAAACAATTTTACTACTTTTGTAAAATAATATTTAGAAGAAGTTACACAAAACAGCTATGCATTTTCTTATAATACAGGATGTCCCGAAAAGGTGGACTGAAGTATGAAGGTCGCGGGTTCGGGCATATTGCGCGGCTATCGATTTAACGGTCTGGAGTTTTGAGCGGTTCTCTTCAAATGTCACGGGAATACCAGTTAGAACCCCTTGAAAGTTCTCCGCTAAAGATATCCTCCAGGCCAATGCCCCTTGTGTAGACTTATCATGACGTACAAACAAAGAAAGGTGGTAACACATACTAATTCTTTAGATAATAAAAATTGGATTGTGCGATTACCGCCGATTATTTACACGAGGGAGCTAGCCCGAGAGGGGTTGCCCTCCGTGGGGGTCTTCCCAAATGGTCCGAACCCGTATTTACGCGAACCTAGGAAAACTCCGAACGGCTAGGTCGACGGACGACGGACGTGACCTGTGTTTGAACCAGACACTTTCCGTCTTCCAGTCGAGAGAGCTACGAGCTCGGCCACTGATCGGATCTATTAAAGGTAAGTGGGCAACGTGAATTGAAAAAATGTTTGAAATAAGTCGAAAAAGAGATTACGTTAAGAAAAATTTAATCTCGTTAGTTAAAAAAAATTACACTTTTTAAATTTTTATACGGCTCCTGTACAGAAAAATTCTCTCTTAGTAAAATGTGTTGCATAGCACTAATGAGATAATGTACGAAGTTTGAGAATTATATCTTAACAAGTGTCAGAGATATCAAAATAAATATAGGCTGACTTATACCTCTTTTCAATGGCTTTCGAAGGGAAAAAATCATATCGGATAATCGCTTTTAAGAGATCGAATAGAAATTATGAAAGAAAATAATTTTTTGCACTCTTAGCATTAAACGTTCAAATTCATGTACAACCACCAATCATCTTTGTTTAAAGAAATATTTTTATGATGGAAGGGTTCAATTTTGTACATGACCTCCTTAGCCTGTGGGTCATATTTTAGGGGTCGTATCGTATACAAATTTAAAAAGTGTAACTTAAAAAAAATAGAGATTGGAGTGTTTTCTTAACGTAGTCTTTATCCCTACCTTATTTGGAACATTTTTTCAATTCGCATTTACCACTTAGTTCTAACAAACAAAGAATTAAAGCGTGCTACAACCTTTATCGGACACACTGCACAAACAAATAAACAAAGAATTTTGAGTACGAAAAGACAAAAAATGAGTTTTTTAAAAAGTCATCAAAAAATAAAATTGATGTTTTTAAATTTAAGATCAAATTAAACGAATCCCACCGATAAACACAGGCCCGGACTGGCTCCTTCAGGGGCCCTCGGCTAGAGATTGAATAGGGACTTCTTCAGGAGTCGATTTGTCGAGTTAGGGGCCCTGGGCGGAAGCATCATTGGGGCCCCTCTTTCGAAAACTTTTTCAAATTTACAAATTTTTAAGCTTGAAGAACAATTTGGGGTCTCTTTCTGTTAAGGGCCCGGGCGCTTGCCCCGAATGCTCTCCTGGAAATAGGGCCCTGCCTCTTACTGGGGAATTTAGAAGGAATACAATATGAGAATATGTAATATTTGAAAATCAGGCTTACGCGCCTAAAAATCAAATTTAACTATTTTAGAGATTTGGGGGGCCCTGACTTTTCGGGGCCACCTTGAGTCGTGGGGTTTTTGGGATCCTCCGCTGCGTCACTGAGCAAGAGATTACTGGGAAATAAATAATCAAATTACTCTCATATAAACAAATTAATCTTATGAAATTACTCTTATACATTATTGAAGTAATATATCCATTTTTGACTGCCTCTCCGGGGCCCCCTTGGGACGGGGGCCCTCGGCGATCGCCGGCCAGCCGACCTGGCCAGTCCGGGCCTGGATAAACATTACCGTTTTGTCTTGCGTTTGGATGAACATTCCCATGCAAAAATATCTTTCATATTTCCTTTATAATAGTCAACACATTATAAAAAAAGATAATAATAATAAATAAAGCTTCATAACAAAAAGAAAAAGTAGGTGGAAACAATACACGTATAAAAATATATTACTGGTGTCCAGTTCGATAAGTTATAGACAGTCACTGAAAAATTTAGGGATTAAAAATTTACAACATTAAGGGTATTGCCTTTCTAGCCACAACACGTGCAAGGATAAACAAGATTTTGTTCAAAAAATTACTTTTAGAATAACTTTAGATTAAAGAAAAGAAAAAAAAAAACATTCCTTTAAATAAGTCTACTACCACTGAATCAAAAATTTGGGTACGTTTTACGTTTATCTATTTATTTCGTCTCCGGAACAAATTTAAGCAATTGAAGCAACAATATACATCAAAGCAATAACAAAACACCACGTTTCGTTTTCAGTGATTTTCAGATAGCATATTAGCAGCTGTCGCCATCTATTGGTATTGAGCGCTGGATGGATGCTATCATTTCAGAGATGACCTGGCCTCCTTTTCTCCGTGTATTCCCGGAGCCCCCGGGAAGGGAGGGGGAGAGTAGACAATTACAAGGCGAGCCTGGGTACTGAACGCGTGGAGGTGTTGTGACGTCACAAGAGAGGATGGACTTTTCTCCGTTAAAGGCATTAGAATCATACGGAAAAGTAGAAGAAACTAAGATGTTTTGTGCCTTTTTTGGATACTAATGGTAAGTCAGCAATCTCTATTCTTAATACGACATACTTTATAATAGTTATTAAGCTATAGAGTACATAAAAATATAAAATTGACATATTTTGCGTTAGTTTTATTGATTTCTATTCTTTTGTTCTAGCAATCACTATGCTTCCGTTTGCTGCGTCCCAGGCTGTAAGTAAAGCTAATTACAAAAGAGGAGAAAATGTAAAAGTTTTCACTTTTCCCAAAAAACGAAGAAAAGCGGGCCAAATGGACAAAAATACTCCAAGAAAAAATTGGTCCCCAGGAAAAAATACGTATGTTTGTATTGAGCATTTTCGAGATGAAGATCTTTTAAAAGACGGTGCTATTTTAAAATCAGATGGGGCACTTTTAACTGTAAAAAGAAAGCATTATAAATTAGAACCGAATGCTATCCCGTGCATTTTTTCGAGCTTACCAGCCTATATATCCGATATTACCAAAAAACAAGAAAGAACTGATCCTACTAAAAGAAGAGAAAACGTTTAGGAAAAAGATATTGAGGAAACCAAAAAAAAAAAAAAAAATGCAAAGGAAAATATAAATTCTTTTGAAATTAAGAAATGTATCAAGAGTTTCATGGCAATTCTATGTTAAGAAAATGTCACCATTAATTATAAATTAAACGAAGATTCCCTTCCACTGCACATACCAAGTAGCTTAAGGTTCAATGCGGATCTCATGGTTGATTTATTTATTAAAAAAAAAAAAAAAAAGAGAGAGAGAGAGAAATCTATTTGCTGGATACTTAGAAAAATAAAAAATATAGAAGGTATTTATTAAAGAAATATTTTCAACTAAACGGTTTATCGGAATTTGTTGAAAATTCTGAAATTAAGTATGAACACAGATTCGGAAATTAACTCAAAAAAGAAAATGTATTACTGCAATGCTAACAACAATAACAAAAAAGTATATGTATTACTGCAATATATTTTACATGAAAACCCCTGAGAGCATTTAGGCAGTTTTACATATTCAAGAGTTATACTCACTAATTTTGAAAAATATTTAATTATGTATATTTCAAATGTCTCAATGTGATATTTGAAAGTCTTATCTAGAAAAAACTAAAGCAAACACTTGTAGTGCTTTCATGAAAAACTTTATAGTATTTGTAAGGTTTGGGTAATAAAAGCTTTTACTTTTTATTTTCTTGTTTTTTGTGCTTTAATTGCTTCTAATAAAATTTGACATTAGGAGTCTGTATAACATAATTATATATAGTATGTATTGTACAAGTTTTTAAAATATTAATTGTGGAAATTTCTGATTATATTCCTCGTGCTACTAGTGTTTATTGACATTATTGATCAGATTTCTTCCATAGAATTCAATACAAACTCTTTGAAATCCCATCCTCTCTTGTGACGTCACGAAATGCCTTGAGATGACTATTTATGAATCTGGATATTTTTAACATCAATTCTTTTAAAAAGCTTATTAAAACGAAGCAAAACTAAATAATGTATTTCAGTTTTTAAGTAAAATTAATAAAAATTGTTATTTTTACTTAAAAATATATTTGCTTTTACTTACTTAAAAATATGACTTTATGCTTATACAACGTATAAATTTAATCCACATACATATTATTTTAGATAAATGATAACATTGAGTAACCATTATATTATTTAGAATGTATTTGCTAGCCCGAAATGCAAAACATACTGCATACAATGCTGAAACTGCTTTAAATTCAGTACCAATTTATTCCATTGATTTCTGACAAAAAATATTGTTGATTCACTATTATTTAAGAACAAAGTGTTGTAAAACGAAAATGCTATTTCAATGCGTCATAAAAAATTAAGCTACTCGTATTTATTGGCATTATTAATTCCATTTCTTCCATTGAACTCAATGCAAACTGTTCCAAATCCCATCCTTTCTTGTGACGTCACGAAAACCAGTACCCAGACCCCCTTTTGCTTTCTCCTTTCTCTTCTTCAGTTGCGGCGACCCCGGTATTCCCCCTAAAACGTTCCCCATATTCTATTGGCCAGTAAACTGCATGGGTCGTCAGAGGAGATCCTCGGCTTTCAGCGCATCGATTTCGATCGCTTTCCTTTGTCCTCAATAGATGGCAGCATTAAGATTCCGAGTGAAATCATCAGAAAAATACAAATAAAATTATTTTATGAGCCTAGCGTTCGGAAAAAAAAAATCTATAGTGAAAAATTGATGAAATTGGCTTTTTAAATACGTTGAACGTAAAATCATAACTCTTTGTATTTTTCAGAAACTCCCTACTCATCTGCGCATCTTGCGCGGATCGAAGGCTTCGCCCCTGCTCTAGATCTGTGGCACGTGATGAACATTTCGATCGTCCGCCATCTTGCTGGTAGTTAAGTCGAGCGAGGGCAAAGGCTGCCCTTTTTTCAGAATTGGGCAATCTATCCAGCTGTTCTCGCATTCTTCCATTTTTCGGCAGATGTCAGTGCTGTTAAAAATAATCGTGGCAATTTTTTTACGGGAAATGACATACTTAAAAAGTAAAGGATTCGCGTGGAGCTATGTCACCCGCAACTATTTTTATAGAAATCAAATCTATTCTTCGTGACCGGCAACAGTCAAAACGTCAGAGTTGGGTGTTTCCAGAGCAGAAACACTGCGCGTTAAAGGGTTAAACGATTTTTTTCAATAAACATCTTCAATAGATGTGTGAAAAGTACTTCTTCCCTTCTTAAATCACAATGCTTTTCTTCATTGACACATTTTTCTCATCAGTGTTTAGGAAACAGGTTTTGTTTTTACTCGAAATGAATCAACAGGTACATAATCGAGCTATAACCACTCAATTACCCACCGCTACTATATAATAAACCACCAAATCATTAAAAAAATATAACAGCCATAAAGAATTTATTTGGCCTCAATCCAGATTGGCAAGAATTTAATGTATTCTGTAATGCAAAGCAACTCTCGCGTTTGTTGGAAAATTCTGACAAATCACATCGTTAGGCACGCTATGGCGGACAGTTCAGACTCATCATAAGTAATCTTGTCTGTATGGATAAGAACTGGGATTTTTCAATCCAAATTTGTGACTCATTAAAAAAATACTAAAGTCAGGTGGAATCTGCGTAAAAATAGATATTTTTAAAGATATCGAGCAATTGTATTTTCAAATATCGGAAAAGATTTTTTTAAATGTGATATTTTCATGATATCGAACATCTCAACTACAGAAATCCAGTTTTTTCATTTAACCCTTTATCTATTGGCGGTACTCAGAAGTATTGTTAATTTAAAATATTCCTTGCAACCATTCCTCTGAAAAATCACTGCCAAATACTTCATTCAATCAGCTTAAATCACGATTACATGTTCTATTACGAGTAGATTGATTTAAATAGACAGCTTTCTGTTCACTTTCTAATCATGTCTTGCCCCCTCCTCGCCAAACCAGAGCATTAGTGAATTTTCAGACGTCTGCTTTATGATTAAAGGATGAGAATTTCTGAAAGTGTGTCAATCAAATCATTACTTGACTCCTTCAGATTGGTGGGTCCTGTACTCTTTTGAAAAAGACTCCTTAACTGTTTATAAAACCACTCATCAACCGTATAGCTTATGCTTATTAATTTTTTCTTAATTTTCTTTTTTATTACATTAATCAGTCTTTATGATTCATTGCCTAACTATAGCAAGAGAAAATAAAATATATCCAAGGTGATATTCTTGGGAATTCTTAATTCGGTAGATAAAGGGTTAACTAGTTGTAAGGCGTCCGTTTGGAAATGATAAATAAAGCAAACATTTTTGATTTAATATTGTTGCAGTAAACTCGAACTGGCTTAGCTTTCCGGTTCGTCTTTTAAAAGTCCACAGTGGATGGAAAGTTCTAGTCAACAGTACACTGTCAGGATGGAACATGAACTTTATTGCTTCTAGAACTTCGTCGAACAATCTTACACAATTCAATTATGTATGCAATGCAACATAATTGAATTGTGTAATCAAAAAGTGTACATTTATATGTTTAACCCTTTGAGGCGCAACCCTTTCCCAACGCTGAAAAAAGGGCAGCCATTGCCATCGCTCGACTTAACTACCAGCAAGATAACGGACGATCCCCTTTTTTGACGACAGCTGGCTGTGCACGCACAGCCAGCTGTCGTCAAAAAAGGGGATCGTCCGCCATCTTGCTGGTAGTTAAGTCGAGCGATGGCAACGGCTGCCCTTTTTTCAGCATTGGGCAATCTATCCAGCTCTTCTCGCATTTTTCTATTTTTCAGCAGATGCCAGTGCTGTTAAAAATAATCGTGACCATTTTTTTGCGGGAAATGACGTGCTAAAAAGTAAAGGGTTGTCGTGGAGCTATGCCACCCGCAACTATTTTTATAGAAATCAAATCTATTCTTCGTGACTGGCAACAGTCAGGACGTCAGAGTTTGGAGTTCCCAGAGCGGAATCACTGCGCGTTAAAGGGTTAATTCGTAGCGTTATTGTGTCCATTATTGCGCACATTCATATATGCAAATTATCTTTTCTTACTGAATCGAGGCCTCACCATGGCACAGTGGTTATGCCACAGAAAATGGTAGACGGCCGAAGTGTGAAGCTCCCGGGTTCGGGTCCCATCGCGCGGCTGTCGATCTAACGGTCCGGAGTTCTGGTAGGTTTTCTCCAGATATAACGTGAATACGCGTTAGAACCCCTTAGAAAGTCCTCCTACCAAGGCAACCCCCATCTTAGTCAGAAAACCCGCGTGCAGGTTTGCCTCAACTCGCAACGTTCTTACTGAATCGATGATGCTGAATAACTTTGTGCTGGACTTTCTTTTCTCGTATCTTGTACCGTTATTGAGATAAAAACGCTAATTCCAAATTTAGGCGCTAGGTTGTGCTGTAAGCGGTATTATTGCGTAGCGCATGGCAACATTACTATACCTAGACAATAGTTTTATGAATATAGCAGCAACCGTTCCGAAGTTATGAAGGTGGCAAGGGATTTTATATGGCCTACTGCATATACTAACTACATACATTCATACATAGGTACAGACGCCTCTACAAAACCAGTCAAATGTAGTTACGGTTGTTTAAAAGGGATCATATATGCATAAGTACGTACACCTATGTATACGTCACTGAAAATCATAGTAAAATTAGGAATGGTCGGAAACTGGTTTAGGTAAAAATGTTAATACATAATTTTTGTAAGCACGATACTCCCTTTACTCTGAACAAACAATGAAGCAAAAAAGCGTAAGTAGTACTCCTATAACAAGCTTAATTCCTAATCTCAGTCGATCAACAAGTCCGTTGTCAATTTAACAATGCTAAATTATTCAGTTCTTCTGCAGGGCAAACTGTCAGTGTAATATAATAAAATATTATAATGGGGTCGGATTTTTCTGGCTCCAATTCAGATCCTCAGAAAGTTATGCATATTTTCTTTCGTTTAGGCAATTCGCCCATTTACTGCAGAACTTTAACTAATGGTTTGGTCAGACACGCTATCATTGTAACTTGGTGGACAGTTAAAAAGTGTTGGTGATAAATAACCGTTTAAGTTTAGAACTTTTTGACAAGTTGAATTCATTCTTATGCTTAGGAGATTAGTCTTTAATTTATGCAAAATTTGACATTGTCTAATTTTATAAACTTGTTTATTAAAAGTGCATGGATTTTGTTTAGTTGCAAAAACTTCTAAACTTTTATTTTCTTAATCATGTTTTCACAGTAAATATATTTGTACAAAACTGTAATGTAGTTGTGAGTTTTCACATGAATGTGTGTTGCAAGAATGTGAGTTGTACAGCATTGTTGCAAGTGAAATGAGTATGTGACCCCTTGACCTTGACGAAAACTTGGCGACCATTTTGGCCGCTTGCGCTTGGTGACGTTGGCGGCAAAATGAAAGCTCTCGAAACATGGAATTTCGGCTGCATCTCAATTAGGAAGGAAGTTTCTGGAAAAGTCTAGAAAACTGATGTTACATCCTACGTGACGTCAAGTCCGCTTTTAATCTAATATCAAGTCAGTTCAAAAATAATAATCATTGCCAATATAATCATTATCAAATAGTGTGTGATAGAATATGAAGCGATATGTTGACATTGCGGTTTGAATAGTATTATCGCTGTTTTAATTAATGATTTGTCATTGCCGGTGTTGCTAAACTTTGTATTTCTGTGAGATATTAGTGCTTCGATTCGGAGAATAAAGTGTTATATTCGTTTTTCGGACTTGTGAGACTATTTTATCGGTTGACCACTACCAGACTGTGTAGCAATATATATACATATGTATATATGTTTATTAAATAAATAGAGGGTGAGTCACCATTCCCTCCTAGGTTTGGAAGGCTTATAAAAAATGTATATTACAAATACAGAAACAAAATTGACTTTATTGGATAAAGAAATGTTACAAGTTTTGTTTCATAAATGTTCAATAAGTGAACCTTTCGTGATGCAGCAGATATCAACTCTAAAGACAAAATCTTCCTTCCCCACACTCGCTTTAACATGTTGCGATCAACGGTAGCGAATGCGGTTGTAATCCTTTGGCGTAAATCTTTTAAACCATGAGGCATAGGGTACACGATCACACAATCTTTTATGTAACCCATAAAAAAATCGAACGTTGTCAGCTCTGGAGAACATGGTGACCACGGATGAAGGCGATTTTCGCCGTCAGAGCCTTGTCCAATCCAATGACGAGGAAGTTCGTTATTTGAGACACAAAATTTGTAATGTTTCTTTCTCCAGTAAAGTCAATTTTGTTGCTCTATTGGTATTATATTATTTTTTTATAAGCCGTCCAAACCCGAGAGGGAATTGTGGCACATTCTGTATATTTATTGTTTCTTAATCTAAAAGCATTTTTGTTAAGCATATAATATCAACTTGAACTATTGTTTTTTAATTTCCTTTGTGAACTCAAACAATTACAAATGAACAGTTTCAAAATATTAAGTTGTAACATTTGTTTGTAATTATAATATTTTAAGGTAAAAGTGTAGCATCTTTATATCAATATCATTCGTTAGTTCTCTATTAACTAGTACATTTTCACATAGTTTTCGGGCATTAACTGATAAAATTATATTAAATAAAAAGTTACTTAACAAAAAATTATCATGCAGAATACAATCATATCATGAATGTCCCTTTATTATAATTAATTATCCTAGGTTAGTACCCGCTCTTCTCACGCAATGAGTAGACATTTTGAAAATATGACAATTTTAAAACCAAACCAAGTACATAAGTAGCTCAAATCAAAACATACAAAATTAGAAAGTATGTAGGAAAAATTCAAGCGGCGAAAATAGGGTTCTCTAAAAAGTTTTTTGAAAATATGATTTTTATCCGACCATCAAAATTTTTATTTTATATATAGAATTAAAAAAAAAAAGAAAACATTGCACCGTCCTGTGTCCATCACTAAGACATTAATAACATCTGAAGATGACAATATGCCTTAAATAGTTTTTAAAAAAGCAATAGTGTACAATATTTATTTATTTTACTTTTTTTTTTAGTTGCTGTGCGTACTTTTTATTTTTACGTAGCACAAAATATCACTAAAATTCACATAAAACGCAGTACTGTAATGTACAAGGTGTTAATTAATTATTAAAAATTTGTGCATCTTTTTAACATCATTCCTTCTATCCTTAAATGATAAGTATATTACATTGAAGTGTAATTATGAAAAAAATTAAAGCTATCCATTCGCAAAGAACAAAAAAAAGGAATTCGTTATTCGTTTGTTGAAGATTTTTCTTTTCTTATTGAAAGAGGAAATATTTTTTTAAAGAAAGCACAAATATAACAAATGTGACTTCTCATATCTTTCTCTCACCCGTCTAATTGATTAAGACGGATCTATAATAGACACTGGATAAAAGGAATGAAATAGCCTTTATCAGGCGATGCCTTTTCAGGCCAGAATTTTCCTTTTTGATGAATACCCCTTTTGAAAAGTCACTCGAAGATCAAAGTTCAAAAGCATAATTTTCTATCTCTTCTAAAACGGCTGTGAAAAAGAATTTATCTCATTTAGCCCGCACAAATGACTCTAGTTTTATCACGCAATTGAAGAAATGAAATAGGTATGAAATGTGTTCAGATGAAGTAATGGCAGAATATTTTTTTTTCACGGATCTATCAAACGTCAATTTTCGGAAAAAAAAAATTATAAAGCGCCTTTCATCACATTTTTATCAATAGCTTATTTTAATCTCCTTAACTCTTTGAAACGCGGTGACTGCGCAGTGAAACCACCTTATTTCAACTCTTTTACTCCTAGCCCCCCAAGAATATGGTTAAATGGTGCCCGACACTGGAAAATTGCAGCCGTTGCCATCGAGATATTTCAAATTGATATGCAGCTGTAATCACTTGTGAGTGTACTAATAGATTATTAAGAAACTAAATATTTCATGTATATTTATTTTATTATTTATTTTCATGCGAACTACTTCTTCATAAAATCTCTCACTTTTTTAAACTATCTTTATTATGTCTTTTTCATAATGCTCCTATTAATGTAAAATCAGATTAAAAAGTTAGAAATACATGAAAGTATTTTTAAATATGTATACAACGAAAATTGTTCCCGAAAGATTTAAAAATATGCAACATCTTGTGTTTGCAATTTCTGTTTAGAAAGCTTTAAAAAAAAGTTTTTTCATCCGGCCTGAATTTTATTCGTTTCAGAGCTGTGTATCATAGAGATTTACATATATTTTACTATCACTACAATCGGAGGTATTTTCTATGATGTTCAAATGAAATATAAACAATTTTTTCACTGAAAAAAGAATTTCTTTTCTGTCTAAAATTTACATTATCCATTTCAAAATTCTCTCCTTTATTCAAATGTTCTTATTTCCATTTCACTGGATTTGCTTTTTTGGGAGTAAAAACATCAGTTTTGTCGGTGTCGTGATTGCTTTAACTGTCTGTAGACGCATTTTTTGTTTTCTGACAATCAGGGATTTTGTTTGAAATAGAGTAAAACATTTATGTAGTTAGTTACATATGAAATGCATTACCTTAATGCATATTTTCTTTAAAAATGTATTAATTAAATTAGTTGAATTATAGTTTTAATAATTCTTAGTATAATTTAATCAAAATAAAAATAAGTAATTTTGTTAAAGTACACATACACAAAGTTAGCATAGTGTGCATGATTCGGTTGATGGAAATATCTATTCTTCATCACCTGCAAAATCGCAAAGCCTTATAATGTTTCGATAAAGCTATTTATTTCTAACATAAGGTTTGTGAGCATTTTAAATGGAATTTATACAACTTACACTAACTGTTATAACATTGAATAATTTTTTAAATACTTACGTTATGAAAATGAATTTTCCTTTGAAAGAAAAGTATTACTTATTTGTGACAAAGAATAATGTCTGTTTTCGAAATATTTGATTTTTTTCCTTCATAAATTGCGTCATGAATCAGGTTTCGCGCTGTCGATCGCCAACGTCGCAAATTGCGAAAATAAAATTAGTTTGGCGAAAGAATATACATTTTGGCGAAAATATTGACAATTGCTTCGCTTAATGATGTCCACAAAAATCTAATTTGGCGAAAGAATTGGCGATAAAAAAGCCAGTGCAATCCCTCATAAGAAATGTATTTTGAACAAAAATAATTAAGAATACCATCAAATTTAATTTACTGTATAGCGATAAAACGTGTTATATATGAAATTAACCATTACAACCAACTAGGGATGGACGCGAGACGAAAAATAGGCGTCTCGCGTCTCGCAAAACAGCCTAAAAGCTTTGTCTCGTCTCGCAAAATCCCTATATCGCAATGTTAAAATTGTGTGTCTCGTCTCGCAAAAAAGATGTAAATCTCTGTCTCGTTTAGCAAAAAATCGTCTTGTGTCCATCCCTACAACCAACTGTTACTTGAATACGACTTTCACAGTGATTAGTAATTCTTCCATGGAGAGCGACGTTCACGACCCCACATTCCATGTGATTCAGAGTAGTTTAGGTATGCCCTACCGTTCGTATAAGTTTTGTATCCTGATTTCGCAGTCACTTCAATAAACTATACATCATCTTGATGTAGTGGATAGTTATTGTATATCTACTCTACCTTTTATGTAAGGTGTGGCAAAAAGGTGCTAAGGGCCTTTCATTCTTTATCTATTAAAGTTAAATGGACAGCGTAAATTGAAAAAAACGTTCAAAATAAGGCTGGAAATAAGACTCCGTAAAAGAAAAAAAATTCTGGTTAGCTTTCAAAACTTTCAATTCATTGAGCTAAGTATAATTTCGGTTTCAGAAAACTATAAAATAGTTTTTTTTTTTTTTTTTTTTTTTTTTTTTACTATTATCTGCGTTACATTATGGATACTTTTTACAAAAATATTTTACTAGAAATACGACTTATATCTGAAGTATTTACTATAATATTGCAAATGAAACGTATACAATTTTCTACATGTGCTTTATCGGTTTCCATTTTCTTTAAAATATTTACATTCTCGCTCTCGCAATTGCTCACGCTTTATTCAAATGTTCTGATTTCCATTTCAACGTTCGCCTGTATGGAAAACAAAATTTTGCTTTTGTGAATGTGCCGAGATTTTTTAGCATTATATGCAAACAACAATGCTGTTTTTTTTCTCCTTCTGTTTGGTGACTTTTGCTTGAAATAAGCTTATAAAAACCATATGTGTGCTGAGGAAAACCAGATATATATTTGTTTTCGCTTAAATAAAAACTTTTTTAATATTTAAAAATATACATAAGAATATATCTGAAAATGTAACCATGTACGAACAAATATTCTGTACACTATTCATAAATGCTTTTTTTCCCCCACAATGGCCGGCATTTGCCATTTATAGGCATCGGTCAATACCAAGGACGGAATTGCCGGTCTCTTTATTATGGGGGCTCTTTAAAGATGGACTAGTGTTGGCTCATGTGAAGGGATGGACCAAGTGTCACTCAAGCCCGCGCCGGGAATCGGACCTGGACCAGTGATGCGGTAGAATGACTCTCTAACCACTACATAACCCGGGAAGCCTGCATCTAATAAGTAAAGCAAAACACGCCCCAAAAAATCTAACCCACAGAAGCTTTTACATTGTTTTATTTATTTTTTAAATATTTAGTTCGAAAGCCCAAAAGAACAGAGTGCCTGGAGTCCGTCATATTTATCCTCCCAAGCAGGTTTATTTTTGCACTAGACAAGCAAAAAATATTAATGTAAAATTATGGAATTCATTTTTCTTTTCTGTCAAATGAAATTTTAAAAACAGTTCAATACATTTTTATTGCTGTATAATAAAAGCTTATTGTTAAAAATTGCTTTGGAAATAAAGCATAGTGTTGCAACAAATATAATGTTGTTTTATTCACTAATGAGTGTTTGTGGAAAGAGAGTTGTACAGGCATTCCTGTAAGTGATTTGGGTGTGTGACCCCTTATTACCTTGGCAACAAACTTGGCTACGATTTTTGCGACTTGGCGACGAGTTTGGTGACTGGAGACCAAAAGAATTTTTTTCGAAAATAGTGGAATTCTGGCTGTATTTCAATTAGGAAACAAGTTACGAGAAATATGATGTCAGGATCAGTGTGAAGTCGCGAAATGTTTGGAAATCAGTCCCTCGGGGGGGGGGGGACAGTGTGACAAACTGTAGATATAGAGAACAGAGCTATGCGATTGACATTGCGAACTGAATCCTGTTATCGCTGTGATAGTTAATGACCTACTGTTGCATGTGCTACTGAATTCTGTGTTTTTTTGAGAGTTATTAGTGCTTCGATTTGTCGACTAAATTGTTATTTTCACTTTTCGAGCTCTTGGACTATTTTTACATAGACCTACTGAATAATTTTCGTAAAAATTTTAATGAAAATCCATTAGAGAGAATTACATAGTAGAATTAGTTGAGTTTAATCCAGTTACAGCTGCTACCCTTCGTTGTATTTATCGTCACAATGAGCTAATAGCACTGGACTAATACTTCCACTATAAACAACATTGTACAGGTTAAACGGGTGTGGTGATTGCCACAAATTTATCATATAGACTATGCACTGGATGATGTTAAGGAATATCTTTTAAAACTTAGTTCAAAAACTGTCCATTACAAGGCGCTTTGCATGTTGAATTCGGCTTTTAAAAAATTATCCAAATTAGAAAATAAATGCTCAAAAATTATTAAATAAATGTCGAAATTGTTTCTGCATTTCGAATCAGGCATTTCTGGTTCTAAATCTGCTGTTTTTTATGTAAAGCGCCATCTAGTGGACATTTTAAAAACTTTTTTAAAACTCTTTGAGTGCATCTCATGTGTAGGCCACATATCAAATTTGATTAGAATACGTTCACTCGTTTTTTGCACAATCTTGTTTATTGGGGAAGTTTGATTATAACCATATTGTATAATAAAATTAACTTAAGGCACTTGTAACATAAATTTTTTCCGTTATTGACGCTTAATTCCAGAAAATGGGAAAATATATTTTCGAAAATGAACAATAATAAAATGTGTAAGTACCAAAAAATTAATTAAAAAAAACTGCATTTGACTGTTTTTTTTTAAATAATGAAGTGCTTTTGAACTAACTGATACAAATAATAAAACTCGAACGATGTATATTGCAACAGTGTAATTTTTTCAAAACTTAGAAGAAAGGGGGAAAAAAGATTATAAATCAACTTTTTTTTTTCTGAGAAAAGAAACATAAAAAGAGAACTTCTCTAAATATAAATAATTTTCAGATGGCAATTTTCAGCCTTTAATTAGTATTTTTACTGACTTCAAAAAAGAAGGAGATATTATGTTCAACGCAAGAATTTTTTAACGTGGACACATTTCAAAAAACTCTTATTTTATTGGAAATGGGATAGCTCAAGGGGGATCCCAAATTAATTAGATCAAGTACTGATGACATTATTTTTCGAAAAATCCTGTTTTTAAACCTTTGCTTAAAGGGTTGCCACTGATGGGGCTCACCTTAATGCCAAAAATCCCCAAGGTTGGTCACTTTTGGCAGTTTATCGCCCGGTTTGGCGTAAAAAAAAATAAGTTCCCAATAGTGAACTGCTTGGCGATATCTTCTATATTTGGCGAGAATCTGCCAAACCCTGATATTCTACAATGGGAATAATAGATTGCCTGTACCGGCATATGCCAAAAATCGCCGAAGTTGGCCACTTCTGGCGATCTACCTCCAAGTTTGGACGTCAAAAAATAAACCCCCAAGAGCTGAACTTGGTGATCTCTCTTTTTTGTGAGAAATCGCCAAATCCTATCAATTATACTGCCTATAAATTATGCTCGAGTAATTTGAAGTCGGTTTTCATTTTTGAAAAACTATACTTATTCAACAGTATTTTAAAAAAATAAATCAACCGCAACAAAATTTCAGTCTGTAATGTAATAAACTGAGCGATCACCCATTGCTTTCTTAATATGAAAGTTGGTTTTTATTTTCACTTCAATGTAAACAACGTTACTCTTAAGCTGCCGCTTTCAGTTGATTTATCTGCTAAAACTTTCTTTACTGTGGAATTGAGGGAGATTTAGCTTGAAGATGTTATGAGGGAAAGTTATTTTTCAGAAGTTATAACACGAGGAGGATTTCCTGTTTTTTGAGCCGGGTGGAGATTATCGGCGATATAAGAAACACGTAAATCATTTTTATGTTCAACATATTTACGCCCGAGAGTTAATTTTGATGCACAGTTGATAATTTAAGAGATCCCATAAAGTAAAAATGCAACAGCTTTGAGGAATGAAAAATTCTGCAAATAAGTTTTTGTTTAAAGAATTTCTGGGATTTATCAGTTGTTGTTTTTTTAGAAGCAGGTTTATGCAAGTGATGTTGAAAGCCCCTAAAGGAGTATTTTAAATATGCTAATTGGGGTTGTTTGGATTGCAAAATATACCGAATGCTTACTTTTATTTATTTACTTATTTATTCATATTTTTTTACATTATATATTTATGTTAAAACCAAGCTGAAAAACATGTGTTAGAAACTTTTACATAGAATAACTTTGTATACACACACAAAGTACTTCTTTCTAAAACCTATTTTATACTTCATATTTTATTTTATTTTACAATAAAAATTTTAATTATATTTTGCAAAGCAAACATGCCCGGACTGGCCAGGTTGGTTGGTCTGCGATTGCCGAAGTCCCCCTGACCTAAGGGGACTCCAGCGAGGACCCTCATTAATGGATATACTACTTTAGAGTAATTTGATATACCGAGTATTTCAAAATAGGTGTTAAAGCTATTATCCTTTGAACCGTAAATGAGAGAAACATACTTTCAATTAGAAAGTTCGTCAAATGAAGAGTAGCTTTCAGATATGAGAATTGTTTGCTGGGGGCTGTATACAAATTAAAATATGAAATTTAATTTTTATACGGTCCCTCCCTTCCAATATTTTATATTTAGAAAAATTTTGCCATGTGGCTAAGAAGGTAAATTAAAAAAATTCCATGCCTCTGAGTGGAATAGTTTCCGAATTACTGCAATTTGAAAATGTTGGCATTTGTCGCCAAGCGTTGAGGGGATGTCTGAAAATTGAGGAAAATGTTTTTATTTTTCAAATGAAGTTAGTTTATGTTGATAGTCACTTGATAGAGACAATTCACTCCTCAAATCCAAGTTTAGCTAGAACCTTCCTATAACGTATTTGGCAGTTTCTAGGGTAAGTTACCACACCATATTAACCAACACCATTATTTTGTTATTCTCTTTTAGACTTTAAAATACCTTCTCTAGAAGTGTGACGTAATTAGTGGATGACTCCCCTAACAGACTAAATTATCGTTAATTTCATAATCAGCACCAATCATTTTTGGTGAAACTGTACCTGTTAATTTCACACATTTGAACACGTTTATGCCTTTCCCAACAATGGGATCATTATTTAACTTTTATCAACTCATAGTTGGTCCTCTAAAGTTAGTAAAGTTTTTTTCTACCTGAAAACCGAAGCCAACATAGCAGGTAAAGTGGTTAAATGATCATTTTAAACATTCAGTTTCTCGCTAACTATTTAACTTAGAGACATAGGATTTTATAATTAATTTTCTTAAACAAAGAACAACATTTTTCTGAATATAATAAATAGGAAAGCAGGGCCCGTATAAAAATTAAATTTCGTATTTTAATATGTATACAGCCCCCAGGAAAAAAATTGCCACATCTGAAAGCTACTCTTAATTTGACGAACTTTTCTAATTGAAAGCATGTTTCTATCACTTGGTTTAAAAGATAATAGCTTTGACATTTATTTCGAAACATCCAGTATACATATACTGGTAGAGTAATTGTATCAAATTAATTTGATTATTATTTCCCAGCAATTTTACGCTTTTATAGAGTGGCGTAGCGGAGGACCCCCACAGACCCCGCGGCACGAGGACCTCTCCCAAGAATCAGGGGCCCTCAACAGCTTTAAAAATGTTAAATGCGGTTTTTAGGCACGCAACCCTACTTTTCAAATATTGCATTTCCTTAAAATCGTTAGGTACTGTTGAATTTGTAAGGACAGAGACTAATTTTAACATTTCTCCAGCAGGGGATAAATAGTGTCCCTGGCAGGGATCAATTAATATTTCTCTAGCCAGGGATATTACATTCTTCAGCCGCGGACAATCTCCGGCATCCCCCCCCCGTCAATTCGCACCCTGGTTTTAATGCATTATGAACTGCTGGGCTAGTATTTGGGTACTTCGGGAAAAAATACTGAATCTTTGTGAAATACACATTCAGTACTTGTCAAACATTCACTTACACAATAATTAAATTTCATACATTTAGAATAATGCTTGACAAAAATAATTCAAGTTACTTTTTCTCCAGTTTAAGCGCACCCATGGACGCAAACACGCATGCGCTAACTGAACGAGTCCATTTGCAAAATAAGTGTGGGGATACAAAGCAGAAGGAGTGTCTTCAAATGGTGGTCAGTTTCGGGATCAAATTGAAACGAGAGCTATAAACTGTCAATTTTGTTTTCAATAAAATGAAACTAGTAATGATGATTTAATCCATTTGTGCCCAGATATATCTGCGACTTTTCTTCGCTTTTTTCTAATACCAGCAAAAATAGATAAATTTCTAATATCAACTTCTTGCACAAGGGATGATTTCTTTTAAAATCATTATGCGTAAAAATCGAAATATCATCATCCTACTTGGAAATGTTAAAATATTTTGTGGAGTTGAGGTTCAATACTCGTGAATAAAGGCCCTGGAAAAATAAATAACGTTTTCGTCTGATAGCGAAAATGCCTTCCCAAAAAAGGGGCACTAGGCATAAATGCGTTAATACTTAAAAAATGCGTTTCTTCTCTTTAAACTGGGTGCAATTAGTTCCACGCATATTTCTATCCATAGCCCCTTCAACATTTGAACATTGTCCTTCATAGCGATGTTTCTATTATCAATTTACGTCTCTATAATCATGTAAATGTTCAGTAATGTTTGATTATACTATACTACAATTTGGATTCAGTCGTTCCTTAGTTTCAATGTTAACTCTTTCCTAAATAAAACGAATGTTTAGTAGCATTGAAGACAAATATTTATTCACTGCGTTGATCAATCAAAATCCAGCTAAAACACTTCCTATGAATTCAGCTGCATTATGAACTGATGCGCCAGGAATTCATTTGGCTGAATTAATATATGATTAAAGAATATGTATTCTGACGACATTGTATGCTATTTACCCCACGGAAACATAAATCTGATTTAATCTACTGTCAAATACATATTCTATGGATGAAAATACTTACTGACAAAGTGCAAATTTAGTCAATAGTAAATAAAATTTAGTTTCATAAAATGTACAGAGATTCAGTTATTTATTTATTTATTTTATTTATTGATCCTACAGTGCCACCTGATGATAAAATTTATAATTGTTTTCATCACATAATTTGTTTTCATATATTTTAATAAATTTCATATGCTTTAAAAATACTCCTAATAATTTATTGTACAGAAACATACAATACAAAAATTTTCATTTTTACCATGGCCACGCTGTATATAGATAGGTAGGTAGAAGATAGATTGATAGGATAGATATTCCGATTTTACACCGATCATAAATATACACTCTATAACAAATAAATCGACGCACCAAGAAGGAGGTGTCCGATTGAGACGAAAACTTCTGGATAGGAAGACAATGTACAGAATAGTAAATGATTAAATTTTCAGAACAATTGAATAATTTATTTCAGAGTTACAGTAACAAGTTCAATAAGGTGTTGACCCGCCGCTAGCCTGGATACAAGCTGCCACACGGCGTGGCATAGACCGATAAAGCTCCCGGATGGTCTCCTGCGGTATTTCCTGCCAAATTCGCTCCAATTGTCGAACGAGGTCATCAACAGTCCGCGCCAGATGCAATCGCCTTCCCATCATATCCCAGACATGCTCGATGGGAGAGAGATCTGACGATCTGGCAGGCGAAGGAAGAGCTTGACAAGCTTGCAGACAGTTTAGAGCAACACGAGCCGTAAGTGGTCTGGCATTGTCCTGCTGAAAACCAGCCCAGGGCACTGCAAAAGGAACGGTAGCAAAACAGGTCTTAGGATGTCATCCACGTACCGCTGTGCAGTAAGTGTACCTCTAATGACGACCAAAGGGGTACGGCTGTCAAAGGAAATGGCACCCCAGACCATAATGCCTTGTTGAGGGCCGGTGTGGCGTGCAATAGTGAAAGCAGGATCCTCCCTCTGCCCTGTGCGTCTCCAAACTCGTCTTCGATGATCGTCAGGACACAGTTGGAAGTGGGATTCGTCGCTAAAGACTATACGTCCCCAGTCGGCATCATTCCAACCTGATCGAGCCCTGCACCACTGTAATCTGGCTCGTCAGTGTGCACGTGCAGGCGTGAGTGGCAGGTGGCGTAACGGTCGGCGTGAGCGTAGATTTCGCTCTCTCAACCGTCTGTGAATGGTCATGATGGACACTGGTGTGTTGGGTTGAACGTCTGATGGTTGATAGAGATGAAGAAGGCGCTGTGACAGCTGATCGGACCATCACTCTGTCTTCACGATCTGTTGTAGCCCTAGGTCGACCGCTACCATCCTGACGCTGCACTCTGCCATTTTCCACCCATCCTTGCCAGCATCTTCGAATCGTCGCATCGCTTCGACTCAAATGACGAGCGATTCTCCGATTAGTCCAACCGGCCTCTTTCAATCCAATGATACGACCTCTGTCAAACTCTGACAGTTGCTCGTAATGAGCACGAATCCTGCAGCGAGGCATTTTTTAAGTTGTTGAAAGGTCATCTGAATCGCAATCAAACCGAAAGTTTTAACAACCGTTGGAGAGCTGCTCCTTATATACGTCTGCTGGATGCGCTAGAGATCAAATTATTCATTCATTGGACACCAAATTTGAATCATTTGCATATCTGTTCAAAACATTCATGCATACGAAATTTCAAAGCAATCGGATGATTGTTTCTTGGTGCGTCGATTTTTTTGTTATAGAGTGTATTGTTTGGCATGCATTCAATTATACTAATATTACAAATAAATAAATTATATGTATAATCAGTCAATGCACCAAACTATGTAATAATATTTATAATGATAGTTATTTTGCATGGATTCCTGTGATTTTCATAAATCACCCATTAGTTTTACTACTGTTATTATATGATACAATTCTTTGATAGTTTAACTAAAGATGACTTGCTGGAGTTCGCCTTAGCAAATTATATAACACTATACTAAAAAATTTGCCGTCCGTGCTGTATAGTGGTTACAGATACATTCTATCACAACACGGGTCCGGGTTCGATTCTCAGCACGGGCTTGCCTGTAATTTTGTCCGTCACTTCATAGGAGGCAACGCTGGTCCTCTTATTAGGTGCCTATATTATAAAGAGCCTAGTAATTCAGGCCTTGGAGATGGCCAATGCTTATAAATGGCAAGTGCCCACTATCCGAAATAGTAAAAAATAGTACTAGAAAATTCTAAATGTAATTCTAATTTTAAAAATTGTAATGAATATGCTAAGCTTAAAACGTGGGACTTCAGGGATAGCATTATCATCATTTAATAGCATTAATGAAAGAGATATGTAACAATGAATATTTTAAATGTTTTCTACATTAATTGCAATAACTAAATGTTAAATTCATAAAATACTCTTGTGTTAAATAAATATTTATGCTAAAATAAACATATTTATATACAAGAACTGTTGTTATGCGGGCAGAAGCATCTCCTTCCAAACTGGATACTTTTATCAACTGCATTATCAGCTAAATAATTACAAGTTTTTCAAAAATAGTAATATATTAGCTGATAGACATGTGGACGATATACTGGTTATACGGGTCGTTGACGATATTGATTATATTTAAAAATAATTCTAAAATTTTCAAATATAACCACTACTCGCTCAAGAACTAAATTTAACTGGTAATAGTATTAATACAGCTAATATTAAACTATAGATTTCATTATAACTATTTAATAACAACGCTGTATTTACTGATATAAATAAAAGGAAACAACTATATAATACATGCTTTTAAATTTATTAATTATAATAGTTACATTTATAGTTTTATATTTAATAACACAATTTTGTTCGAACTGAATAAAACTAAAATTCAGTCTCCCATTCTTTTAAATTATGCAAATGTAATCTTATAATTAATTCTATCATAAAATATCCGATTTTGAAAAGCACTGACTTATAACTAGTTTTTTTTTTTTAACTTAATAACTAAAGCACAGATTTCACTATCTTTATTTATTCTAACATCTAGATTATTTTAAAATATTATTATATTATATTAGTATTATAAAAAGCTAACACTCTGTTTAATTTATGAAGAGTACAATTTTTGAAATTTTTGTTGTATAACGATACAAAATTTATTTTAGAAGTCTTAAAGATTACGTATCTGACTAAGCTTAATTATAACACAAATATTCTCATATAGCAAGTCTTTATTGGCTTCATTGGTCTAACTATGTTTGGAATGTCTAGACAGATCCGGTAAATACTCGCATTGTAATTTTTAACTATTATATATATATTATTAACTATATAGCATGATTGTGAATAGGACTTAGGTTTAAGAAACTACTCAAAACTAATTTTTATCCTTTCCAAAAATATTGTAAATGAAGGAAGGAAAAAAAAAAGCTTTCACCATTTTCGTGGACCGCATTATTTAATTAATGCTCTTTTAACTTCTCAAAGTAAGGAAAAGCAATGAAAGAAAGTTTTGAATTACGAGAAATTACTTGATTATATTTCATTCCTTATGACAAAGGAAACAGAACGTAAAAATAATGTCTTCTCCCTTTTTTTTAATTGCATTATTCGTGCATATTAAAAGAAAGGGAGGATATATTCTTATTTTGAAGGCATTTATTCTTTCTTTTATTTGGTTACCGAAAAGTGATGTTCTCATTTTAGACAAAATTCGAAAATAAATTTTCAACAAGTATTGAGTTACAAGCAAGCTGTACCTAAGCAAAGGACTCATATTTGCTAAATTTTAGCGCAAAAATTTTACAGATAATTTATTTTCTTTCACGAAAAGTGGCCACCCTCCCTCTTTTCTCACTTTGAACTTCTTAAGAATATTCAAAATGTTCTAAAATCGATTTTTAAATATTCTTGAGTGTTATATTTTACAGCAAGAATTTTACGAATATCCTTTTTCTTCTCTGAGATCACGCAGGAAAGTACGCTTTGGCCCCTTATTCTCCATAAGCTACGAATTTTGGAAAATGTTCTCCAATTCAGCATCTACTCCAAAAAACTTGTATCGGTTGCAAAGTTCGCATTATTAGCTTCAGCAAGTTTTGGCTTGTCAAAATACTGGCATATGAAAAACTGACATCTCAATGCGGTACTCCTAATAATAGAGAATATTAATTTCAAAATAGTTTTCAGTTTATCCCTAGCTATCTAAACATAATTTGTGAAATATCACTATAAGTTGAGAAGCAGAAAAGTATCATGATTTTTAAAGTAAGGTGTTCTATTGTGATATACAAGGCTGTCAAGCTCGTTGAGATGGGCCAGGACTTCGGCCCCAGTATGACACACATTTCGCGCATTTCGATATAATTAAAATTAATAAACTATAATTTAAATTTAATAAGAAGGAGAATTCCCGTTAAGAATAATATAGAAGGTTATATAAAGCCCATTACGGAAACAATAACAACGGCTGCTAGAAAAATAATATTTGGCAAAAAATATCAGCCCATTCTGCGATAGTGAACGGATTCCATCCGAGACCATCTCCGCAAACGTCCTAGGCTAAAATCATCACGCTGCCATATGCCTGCGAACATCGCCCTCTAGTGGTCGCCGTTTGCACTTCCGCACACACGTTCCTAAGTAAATCTTGTTCGCCATTGTATGCCAGACGAGCATGTTGAATTTGACAACGAACTTTTAAGGCACCCTGTATAGACAGATTATGACATTAAAAAAAATAATAATAAATGTTAAGCGCATCAGTCGACATATCTGAAGTTTAAATTTTTATAAACCAATAAAACGCATTCTAGTGCCATCTCTGAAGTGGGCTATTTATTTGTCCCTAACCCTGTACATTTAAGTGTCATTATTTTTCTATACTGTCTTCCTCATTTATAGAATATTTTTCCATTTCCTTTTTCCGAATTTCATTATTATTTTTAAATGATAATTATTAGTAGAAATATTTTCTTGACATAGTTTTTTCCAGTCGCTACCTTACCATATATATAATGAGCTAAATGCTGTCTGTCCGTCTATTGCATTGACGTAATTCTAAGTAAATGATTATAGAAATGAGTGCGTGTTGTTAATATAAAAAAACTCCCAGGAATATCAATTAAAAAGCTTCTTATGGCATTTTTTGCTCCGAACTTTCCTTTCCGTAATATAAGAACACTGCTTAAATCTAATTTAGTTAATGGCTGGTGATTCTTTCTCCGTAAGTGCCTTCATTAAGTCTGGCTAAGGAGGAGAAATTAAATTACCTTATGAAGTATTATTTCGTAAATCATATTTCATGTTTACAGAGTCGTTTCCAGTCGCACGAAGAACAAGAGAAATGAATCTTGCCAGATACATGGATTAAAATACACTTTCCTTTACAAATACCTACAAGAACGTATTTGTATGTAGAGGTACGAAATTTTTGTTTTTACGAAATAGATGCGAGATTTTCGTATAATTGCGAAGTTTAAGCAATTTGTGAATAGACGCAAATTTGTGGGAAAATTTCTTATTTTTGTGAATAGTTGCAAAATATAGTTTTTTTTAAGAAAGAAAATTACGTTAAAGAATCTTTTGAACGTAAATTCAATATTCAAATAAGCTTCATATCTGCTCTGCGCCCAAAATTAATGAAATTAGATATTAGAAGATTCTTCAAGCTACCCATTTGCTCACGATTTGTGGAACAAATTAGAAGGCTTGATAGCAACCCTTGATCGACAAAATTAAGGGATTTGGATCTAAACACAACAGATCCAATCACATCTGAAAAACTTTCCATGAACTTTCTTTGCACGTGAACTTTAACCCTTTAACGCGCAGTGTTCTCGCTCTGGGAACACCAAACTCTGACGTTTTGACTCTTGCCAGTCACGAAGAATAGATTTGATTTCTATAAAAATAGTTTGCGGGTGACACAGCTCCACGAGAATCCTTTACTTTTTAGCACGCCGTTTCCCGTAAAAAATGGTCACGATTATTTTTAACAGCACTGACAACTGCTGAAAAATGGAAGAATGCCAGAACAGCTGGATAGATTGCCCAATGCTGAAAAAAGGGCAGCCGTTGCCATCGCTCGACTTAACTACCAGGAAGATGGCGGACGATCGAAACGCTCATCACGTGCCACAGATCTAGAGACCCTTTTTTGACAACAGCTGGCTGTGCCGGCACAGCCAGTCTGCGTCAAAAAAGGGTCTCTATGTCAAAAAAGGGTTTTAAATTCCATGTTCTTATGGGAACCGAGTTAAACCGAGAAAGCAAGAGTTTATCTTTTTCTTGGTCGGATAACGTCTTAATCTACCACACTGAATTCACGGGATCAAAACCAGCTCTCCCCACACACGCGCTTTAATTCCTTTACAACGCATACATGAAAACTTTTTGTTTATTTGTTTACAATGCATTCATTATTTTTATTTATTTTCTGTTTTGTTTCCAATTCAGGCATTGAAATTTTCTTAAAAATAAAAAAAAACCTTAAAAAACAAGACATATATATTTTAATGTAAATGCCATCCGTAATTTAATAAAGAACCATATTATTATAGTAAATATCGGGTTATTTCGACAAAATAATTACAAAAAAATATCCGCTATATTTTTTTTTTCTAACAAATTACATGCTAGTAAGAGCTATCATTATGATCAAGAAATCAATAATTTGCACAGAGAAATGGCTTGGCATATGTTCACTTTGCGTCATGCGGAATGAATATTTCAAAAAGTTTTTCAATAAACATTGACACCAAACTGAAGCATATGGCAGTATCAGGGAATTTGATGGCATAAAATATACAACTTATGTTCACATTGTTTGTGTATTATAAGAAAAGGATGACTTTCTCACGCAATGTAGCGTTACTAAGAAAATTTGAATGATTTTGCGCTTGAAAAAAAAATAGAATAAAATAAATAAAATAAGGAACGAAAGAAATGTGCAATGCTTTTATCATATTTTTAAAAGTTGAATATAAAAAAATCTGGATAGAATATTCTTGGTGTGTTGAAAGTTGCAGTTTAAAAGCCTGAGAATGTGTACATAGAAATTATTAAATTATTTTTTGGAGGGTTATACATCACGAAATTGATAAGTTCATTAGCGATGAAAATATTTTTCAAATTCTTTTCTAAAACATAGTTCCTTTAGTTGAGCTTAGCATAGTCACAGTCTTTAACCCTTTGCGCTTATGTGTCTACTCTAGATTACAAAGCTTTTTAATTGCTCTGGTGTTGTATCTACTCTAAGCAAAGCTCTTTTACCACTCCAACCGTGTGTCTATTCTCTGTCACCAAAGCCTTTTTACCGTTCCAGTCGTATGTCTATTTTCAGCCACCAAAGCTTTTTTTAACTGTTCTGGTAGAGCATCTACTATTAGCAAAGCTCTTTTAGCAGTGTAATAGTGAGTCTATTGAGAGCCGGCGAAGCTTTTTTACCACTACAGTCGTACCTCAATTTCCACCCACGAAAGATTTTTTTTTTATCAGTCCAGTCATATGTCTTCTCTCAGCTACGAAACCATTATTTTTTTTAACCTTTCCAGTTGTATGACTACTCTGAACCACAGAAGCTTTACACTCAACAAAGCTCTTTTACCATTCCACTAGTGTATCTATTCTCAGCCATTAAGCTTTTCTACCATTTCAGTCGTGTGTCTACTCTCAACCACCGAAACTTTATTTTGCCATCCCAATCGTATGTCTACTCTCAGCCATGTGCATCTAATGTATTACTGTTATTTCAGCAAAAACTGATTTCGACCAGCATGATAGCTATGTAAAACTTTTATACTACTGCAAAGAGTTAATTGTAGTATGCATTTAACCCTTTAACGTGCGGTGAGGACACAAAACTCTAAACACATACGCATTAATTAGTCAAATTTGATTTCAATAAAATACTTAATGTAGAATACTTTACGTTGCAGCACATAATTTCCAGTAAAAATCATCAAATACTCGTAAAACGCATTGTAGAATTATTTTTATAATTTCTGGCATCTTCTGAAAACTGGAGAATGTAATGAAAATGCATCGATATAGAAAAACAACTGGATAGATTAACCAAGTGACTCCAACGCTAAAAAATGCATTTTATCACCACTCGATTTAACTACCAACAACATGTGGTTGATCGAATAGCCAAGTGCATGCCACAGAGCTAAGGAATTTTTTTGATGTAAGATAGATCTGCCGGAGAGCAGATCTTTCAGTATTTTTTTCATATAATTGTCTTTCATAAATCTGTAATAAAACTCACCACACACACACACACATATGTGTATGTGTGTGTGTATTTGTTTCATTAAAACGAAGTATACGGCCCCACAGTGGATGAGTGCATAAGACAATCAAAATGGTAGACTGCTGAAGTGTGAACATTTAGCATCCTAGCCTATTGTGCGGCTGTCGGTCTAATGATCTGGTCGACAGCCGACATTTTTGGTTGGTTTTCACTAGATGCGATGTAAATACACATTAAAATCCCTTATAGAGTTTCAATCAAGATATCTCCAATCCTTGGAAGATAGCCCTTGCGTAGCTTTGCCATAACACAGAAAATAAAAAGAAATATATAAAAGAAAAATAGATTATTTGTAACTTAATCAAAAATAATGGATTAATTGAATACTTCTTTTTAAAGGAAAAAAAAATATAATTCAGACAGAAAATTGATCAAAATCTTAACGTAATAAGAGATATACTATTCTTCTTTATTTTACTTCGTCTGAAACTATTCTGACTTTAACAGATGTTATGTCGTTATTTATTATTTAATTTCACTTTCTATGGAAACTGAGAATGCATTTCCTGTTTCCCTCTGCACTTTTCTTCAATTCTTTTCTCTCTCTCGCCTCCACTTAAGAATGTCTTATAGAAGAATGTATTACATTTAACGTTTTATCTTTGTGTTAAACGCAAGTGATATCAATCTGTCTTTATATTTTTACTTCTACGAAAACTGATAGGGGAATAAAACTAATTGGAATTCTTTACCTACGTAGTCTGTTTAGTTTACTTTTTTGTGTGTGTGTGTATTATATGTATCAGGGTTTGGAGAGAAGTAACAATGGGTTTATAGCTGAAAATACCTTTTTTACTTATCGTTAAATCAGTGTTTTTACTCATAAATTAATATCATAATTAATATCATTTTTACTTACCGTTATGCTTCACAACCTCTTAATATTTTTCTTTGCTTGAAAGTGTTTATTTGCCTGTTTTATTCTCACTAAAACGTTCTAACACACCACCTGGTGGTGATTTTTTGTCTACTATTTTTCCACGCAAGCCTCTTTCCAATAGCCTCATTAAAGTTCCCTTGGTATCACTCTGACCTGTAGTTTGCGCTGTGTACCTTCCTGAATAGGAAAACTTTAATTATGAACACCCTGTATAATGGCACACTGTTACAAAATTGTAATGTTATTTTCCCCGCATCAATGTGTGTTGCGGAAAAGTGAGTTGTGCAGGCGTTGTTGCAAGTGAAATGAGTATGTGACCTCTTGATCTTGACGACAAACTTGTCGACCATTTTAGAGACATGATGACAAAATTGGCGACTTTGGCGACAAAAACAAAGATCTCGAAACTAGTGGAATTTGGCTATATCTCAATTAAGAAAGAAGATACTTGAAAAATCTAGAAAAATAATGTGAAATCCTTTTTCAGATCACGTACGCCTGGAAATCTATAAATAAGCAGTCACTCTCACTGTAGATTTAGTGTATGATAGACTGTGGGAATTGAGAGCAAAGCGATACGATTGATATGGCCGTTTGATTTGTTATTGCTGAAATATTTTAACTATCCGTGGTGACATGCGTTGTAAATGTTGTATTTATTGTGAGATGTAGTACTTCGTTTCGTCGAATAGTTATTTTCGATTTGTCAAAGTTCTTGAAAGCCGAAGGCTGTTAGCCTCGGCGAAGAAGTCGACCTTGAGGCTGTTGGTGACAACCCCGTGCCAAACTTCTTAGAATATTTTAATACACCCACATTGAAATTTTTGTAACAGTATCTATAATACCGAATTTCGCAGGCCCGGACTGACTCTTTGGGGAGCCCTCGGTTAGAGATTGAGATGGCTTCCTAACTGGGCCCCTTTTCCCTTTCCTGTGAAATTTAGAGGGAAAAGAATATTAGGATTTGTAATACTTGAAAATTAGGCTTACGTGCCTAAAAACCATATTTAACTATTTTAAGCTGTTGGGGCCCCTGATTCTTCGGGGGACCATTCGCGACGCAGGGTCTGTGAAGTCCGCTACGCCATTGTGTTACAAGATCACAAGGAAATAAATGATCAGACTACTTTGGTATATTACTCTGATACATATCAAATTACTTTAATTAAAAAATAATATAACCAGTTTTGGGAGGCTTCGCTGAGGGCCCTCGGCAATCGCCAACTAACTGACCTGGTCAGTCAGGCCCTGCGAATGCGTGAAAAGTTTGTACGTAATAAAAAAAATCATTAAGAATGAACTAATAAGGAACGCATCTCCCTCTAATCCTTTTCATGCAAAAAATACAATTTGCATGAATAGGATTAGGGGGAGGTTGGATTATTTTTACGATAGTGAAAAATTATGGTTGAAAAAGTTACAGATAAATGGCATTGACGAGTATACTAGATTTTTGGGACGATCCTATTGGGATTTGTGAAACGTTGTTTTTTCAAAGATTTACACTCAAGATAGACGATTTGTTTAAAATTTAGAATAAACGCTATACACCCACTCAAAAAAGGATTCGAACACGAGAGAAATTTGCTCTGCTAATTTTATGAGTAACGGATTACTTTTTCATAAGAACATGTAGTTCAAAATAAATAATTCTTTTTTTTTTTTTAAATAAAGAACAAAACGTAAATCTTTGTAAAGAAACCTATATAGAAAAATTGACTTGCACTCGAATACTTTCTTGAGGGGATGTACATTATCTGTGTAAAAATATCTTATTTTAAGATAAATTTTGAAGTGACAAAAAAATTTAATGTTTTAACGTGAAATATATCAAAATGTTTTAAACACGCAAATACTACAATTTCCTTCCATATCGCATACAATGAACAAAGATTTGCACTTGATTCTTGTTACCAAAGTGTGTTCATTCTGAAAGCATTGATTTTCTTTACATGGTATTTAATTAAAATTATTTATTTCTTGTATGTATTTTTAACTAAATACCTATTAACTAAACTATTTATTTTTAATAAGCTTTGTAAGACGGATCACTATTAATTTTCAGTTTGAAGAATTAATTATCGTATTCCTTCTTTAAGATTTCCAATTAGAATTACTTTTCTTCACTACCAAAAATAGAGGTTTCAATTCAAACGCTCATTACATCGTTTTTGAACCAATGATCTTGACATGTAAACTAAACTTCTCAAAGCATATAAATATCGAATTTCATTCATTGCGTTAGTTGGCATTTTGAACAATCTAATTGTGTTGTCTCTGAGGCCACGTTGATATGTTAAGCCAATTCCCTTTACGTAGTGCACATTGAAAATAATCGCAGACTACTTTGTTGAATGTGCAAGAAATACAAACTTTTAATTCATTCAGCTTCGTTGACAAGCCAACTTTAGTCTTTTGCAGCAAATAATTTGGGTACTAATTGATTTACCATTAAGATGGCATTTGTATTAAGTTTCAAACGGATTTTTAATAGAATTGTCCCTGTTTGTTTATGAAATTAGTTTATTTTAAGTTGAGTTTAATTGATTTTTGTTTAGTATTTTCATATCTGTTTACTTTTTTTTTACTTTTTTATACGAAGAAAGGAAGTACTGTAATCGTGAAACATTTCGATATCCATATTTTTCACGGAAAAATAGGATTTGTCTATCCCCGAATTTACACTGACTATTTATTGTGTGACGTGTGTACGTACCTATATATTTATGCACGTCTAGTTCATGTCACGTCACCATCTGGACTAGTTTGTGTTGACTTACAGAGCGGCATTAAGCGTTTACGACACTCGGGACAAAACTTAATTTATCCGCCCACTTTAGTACGACGCCTGGGAAAATCTTAATTTGGATCCCCTTTCTTTGGAGCCATATAGGATTTTGGCATAGCCTCAACACAGCACCCGCCCCCTTAACCCTTTGAGGCGCAACCCTTTCCCAATGCTGACAAAAAGGGCAGCCGTTGCCATTGCTCGACTTAACTACCAGAAAGATGGCGGACAATCGAAACGTTCATCGCGTGCCACAGATCTAGAGACCCTTTTTTGACGACAGCTGGCTGTGCGCCACAGATCTAGAGACCCTTTTTTGACGACAGCTGGCTGTGCCCGCGCACAGCCAGCTGTCGTCAAAAAAGGGTCTCTAGATCTGTGGCGCACAGCCAGCTGTCGTCAAAAAAAGGGTCTCTAGATCTGTGGCACGCGATGAACGTTTCGATCGTCCGCCATCTTGCTGGTAGTTAAGTCGAACGATCGCAACGGCTGCCCTTTTTTCAGCATTGGGCAATCTATGCAGCTGTTCTCGCATTCTTCCATTTTTCAGCAGGTGTCAGTGCTGTTAAAAATAATCGTGACATTTTTTTTTTACGGGAAATGACGTGCTAAAAAGGTAAAGGATTCTCGTGGAGCTGTGTCACCCGCAACTATTTTAATAGAAATCAAATCTATTCTTCGTGACTGGCAACAGTCAAAACGTCAGAGTTTGGAGTTCCCAGAGCGAAAACACTGCGCGTTAAAGGGTTAATTACAACCCTGGTAACATCTGTCAGCATGCATGTATGTATACATCTCGTACAACTCTAAAAAGACTAGCAGCAAACTGTTGAAATTTGTAATTAGGGTTATTGTAACATTCAGTTTTTGCACATTTTTTTAATGATTGCAATCAATTGGAGCAGTTTATTAAAAAGATCACCTAAATCACTTTCTGTACATTAAAGCCTGTGGAAAGTCATTTTTTGAGTCATACACAAAATTTCAAAAATTGCTGGCGATATTTGAAAATACATCCTCAAATTTCACAACAAAGATAATTATCTAAAAGTGTACGTAGTTTTCGATATCTCCTATATTTGGTAGGATATCAACAAGCCTTTATGACATTTAAGTTAATTTTACTAGTAATTATTGTTTATGCATCGTATCTCGCTTTCAAACAAACAAAGTTAAACTAAAGAGCAAAAAGGCTGTAGAGCAACTAATTTTAGGCTATTAACGGACGGGTTGTTAATTGTATTTGTAATTAACTAGTATGATGTAAATAATTATCATAATTAGTATGAAAACATTGTTTTCTGGCATAAAAAGTTTAACCAGACACAAAAGGTAATGAAAAAAAAAATCTATGAACAAACAAAAATATAACGCATTAAGAAAGAAGCATTGATCAAAGAATAGATGCTTGCTATGCTGATTGTGTGCAAACATAATGAATCAAAGGTATGAGATATTAGTCGATGATAAGCAATATGAGTTTCTGGATAGTCAAAAAAAGTTTTGCATAGAGACTTGAAGAGTGCCCTATATTTTGCTCTGTTTCCCAAAACGCACGCATAATTTAAAAGTATTCATAATATGTTCCGTAAGAAAGGAATTTTTATATGATTTATTTTTTAAACATATCTTTCGAATTAAATTCTCAATGGGATTCATTGTTTTTCTTCTTATTTTTAAAATAATTTTCGATATTTTTTCTTGAATAACCAAGTAGTGTATGAGTAATTATTATTAAATTCTGTTTCATTGACTATATTTTCTTGATTTATTTTTACATGAGTATTTTTTTATTCTTAACTGGGTAGCATTGTTTTTCTTATTATTTTATAAAAAAATCATTCTAGTTATTTTTTTATTGAATAACTAAGCTTTGTAGGGGAAATCATTATTAAATTCCCTTTCGTTGACTTATTTATTGATTTCCTGATTTATTTTTACACAAATATTTTTAACTTAATTCCGCATTGTACATCATTGTTTTCCATCTGATTTTTAAAATCATTCTTCTCATCTTTGCACTGAATAACCAAGCACTGTGTGGGAAATCATTATTAATTTCTTTTACACTTTTTTTTATTACTTTAATTGTTTAATATAGTTGCAGTAAGAATTAGCCTTATTCTCTTACCGTTAGAAATAAATTGTGTCAACCACATATATAGTTACGCTACATGAAGCTTGACAGGTTCGCAAATACTGTCAAAGCTCATAAATATCAAATTTCGTTCATTGAATTAGCTCTAATTTTGAACAATCTCATTCTGTTTCTTCTGTTTCCGTACTCATTTCTTAAATTAATTTAATTTATGTAGTACGTATTGAAAACAATCTGTTTGAACAGTCTCATGAAAGACTGCAGAACTTCAAGTTTTTAATTTGTTCTGCTTCGTTGACATGTCAACTTTAATCTTCTACAGTAAATAATTTGGGCACTAATTGATTTGCCATTTAGTTGGCATCTGTATTCAATTTATCTCTAGCGTCCTGTTAATAGAAATGTCAATGCTTACTTATTTAATTTTAGTATAAATTGTTTTAATTGGCTTTTCGAATTTTTTACTCCTTTGTACAGAATAAAGGGTAGTACTGCAATTGCAAAAAAACGTGGTATTAATGTTTTGACGAGGTCCAACTTAATTTTGACAAGTTTCTGCTTGACGTTTCAACTTACGTATGGGTATGTACAGGATGTTTCACGAAGGAGCCTTAACTTTGAAAATAAATAACTGAAGAACATTGATTGATAAAAGCATGAAACCTGTGGTATGCTTATCAAAAAACCTTAAGAATTTGATACAGAAGCCAAAACAATTTAGTTAAAAATTATGCCGATAGATGGAGCTGCAAAACTAGTAATGCAACGGATCAAGGAAAATTCTCATTTGTTTAACTCATGACCGTTCCGTTGCCCAAAACTTACCGCTTGGGTTGAAATCTCTTGTAAAAGCATCATTGGACATTTTTTCTTTCGAGAAACGATGACGACTGTGTTTGTAACACTTTTCGCCACTCAACATTCGTTGGATGATCGACTAGGTACGGTCGATCATCCAACAGTGAAAAAAGTTTAAGCACATAAAATTTGTGTATAATTTAAACGACGTACAAATAAGTCATGTGGTATAAGAATTTTTTATGATTTTAGAATTGTTTCCCTGTAAACATTAAAAATTTTCTCCGACTATTGAGATGATAAAGTTTACAAACTTTCAAAATATGCCAGTCTCATCAAATGTATGTAAATAAATGAATATGAATTTTTTTAGCTTAGTGACAAAATTAAACGATTTTTGTACTGATGAATAAAAATTTTAAATCTATAACGAAACTCAACCTCAATAGGCATTTTGCCAGCTTCACCATTTTCTGTGTAGTAAGGTATGTACATGATTTTATCCTGTACAATTATTTAAAAGAAATAAAATATCTTTCAAAATATTTATTAAATTGAATGTATGCGTAAATTCTTGACATTGTAACATTTTAAATCATTTATTCATACAACGATATATCTTTATGCTTTGGATTTTAGAAGAAAAGGTTCACGGACGTTGATGAATATCTCTTACCGGATATATTTATTTTGCATCGCTTTTGTGAGTTGTTTTTAAAATATATCAGACGTGTGCCAATCAGATTACAATAGAATCTAAAAGACGTTTTTAGCTGAGACGAATATCGTCACAATAAACGGTGAATCGATAAAATGTATTGAACCTAAACATAATAGCTGGGCTGATAAAATTAAATTACTAGGTGTACTGAAAAGTAATCTTTTTTACATAAAATTCATACAAATAAATTTTCAACAAATATTGAATTACAAACAAGCTTTGTCTAAGCGTAGGACTAATATTTGTCAAATTTTAAAGCAAGAATTTTATAGATTTTTTTTTCTTTCAAGAAAAATAATCATCCTCTTCCTTTTATCATGTCTATCCTCCTTGGAGGAATACATTCGAAATGTTCAGAAACCCATTTTTAAGTATTTGTCAAGGCTATATTTTAAAGCAAGAATTTTATGGACATCTCTATTCTTCCTTGAGATCACGCTGGATATGTGAAAAGAACGTTTTGGCCACCTATTCCACACTAAGTTACAAATTTTGGAAAATGTCCACCAATCTAGCACCTAAGCTAAAAAAACTCACATATGTGCCGAATTTCGTATTATTAGATTTAGCAATTTTGGCTTGGAAAAATATTGACAAACGAAAATTTGACATTACTTTCCGGTGCACCTAGTATTATTTCCTGAAACAGATGGAACTGCATAATATTTAAATAGTTTGAATTAAATCATACGTTACACAGTTTAAATAATTTTATTTTTAGATTATTCTTCAAAGCTTTAAAATGCCTAAGATATTTGTTTCATCTTAATGCACCTAAATTAAGTATCATGAAAAATATTTTACGATGTACGAAAAAACGAAACTTTTTTCATGGTGCCTTTGATATATAAGGAGTACCGGAGAATAATGTTTTTTCTTTTTACATTCGGTCAAAACCGTTGAAGGTAATAAACCGAAATTCGGCAAATAGAGTGTGTGATGCAGATCACATATAACAATTGCGTATAAATATAAAGGGTGTCCCAAAAAGGTGGTAGTGGGTTTTAACTCTTTATCTGTTAGACAGAAGTGGTCAATTTCAAATTGAAAAATTTTCAAACCTAGGCCCGAAATAAGCAACCGTTTAGAAAAAAATCCTCTCGTTCATTTTCAAAAAGTTACACTTTTATACGACTCCTGTACAAAAGAAATTCTCAATTAGGAAAATGCGCTCCATGTACTATGTAGATGTGATGTGCAAAATTTCATCCGTTCATTATAAAATGTCTCTTTCAACAAAGATGATCGGGGACTATACATGAATTTGAATGCAAACATTTATTGCTAGAGTAGAAAAAATGTTTACTTTCGTAATTTCTGTACGACTCTTGACAGGCGATCTATTTTTTTTCCCTTTGAGAGCCATTGAAAAATGGTTTAAGTCCGCATATATTTATCTTCATATCTCTGACAGTTTTAATATATAATTATCAAATACTGTGCACCCCTCAGTTTATGGAGCACATTTTACTAATTGGGATTTTTTTTGTATAGGGATCGTATACAAATTTAAAAAGTGCTACTTTTGTGAATGAACGTGAGAAATTTTTTCTTAACGGTGTCTTATTCCCGAACTTATTTTAAACATTTTTTTTTTCAATTTACATTGACCAATTATCTCTAATAGATAAAGAATTAAAGCCCGTTACAACCTAGTTCGGAAACCTTGTATAAACCCTGACTATACTTTTGATGGTGCAATTTATATACCATGTCCACTTCCGCTCAAAGCATTTCTTTGTTTTGCTGCAAGGTTAGCCGATATATGGCTCGTATATGTATTAACTGCCACGCAACGAATTTCCTTTTCTTTTAGCTGGCGTACTAGACATTTGGGCTTAAGTTGGTTATAATTTTGTTTTTATCAGTGAGTTTTATACTCCTTCTCACGGGATTAAGTATTTGGCGTGATTATCTGATGGCTCTTTACGCTAACCCTGTGAAATATCCTCCTAGAGAGTAGAAATATTACTAGAGAGAGCATCGCCATTGAAAACCCGCTGGAAGTGTGAATCAAGGATTGCAATCATGTTACTTCGGGCATGGAGATACGCAGAGGTTAGACTTGTGCTTTATCAGCATATATGGCAAATGGTACGTGTAAACTACAAGCGAAATTTACTGTCAACATACGCACTACAAACCCTCATGATGTAAAAAAATATCGCGAAGTCTTCGTGGAAGAAGATACAATGAAATATTCTTCATTTATAGTGAAAAAAGAAATATTAAATTAGGGAAAAGAAACCTAAATCCTGTGAAATGTTATTCCAGAAGTTGACACAAATATTGAATTGCATTCATATAGTTATGTACCATTTTTTCTAAAAATAGAGCGATGAAAGCGGAAAGGAGTGCACTGCCAACACCTCCTACGTAAAGAAAACTTAATAATTCAAGCATTGACGTCATCACAAGGCCTACGAAAATGACGTTATCACAAATTTATTTTCACAAAGTAGAACTTTTTAAAATTTCTGGTGAATGCTACAGATATTATAAAATATCTTAAATTAATCATTAAAATTAAAATACCTTTATCATACAAAACTATTCATTATGGGCTATTTCTTTATCATATTAAGTAATTAGTCATAGTTGAAAACTGCCATTTGTCGTAAAATTATTTTTTTTCTCAAGTTATTAAAATTTTGCTATGCGTGAGTCAATTCACCAGAAATTTTTAATAGATTTATTTTGTAAAAATAAACCTCATAAATGTAGGATTAGTGATGACGTCAAAGCTCGGTGACATAGCAGTTGTTAGGCTTTCTTTATCTGGAAGGTGTTGGCGCTGGCCAGAAATGCTGCATGGAAATCTAAGATATTTTGGACGCTCAAGAATTTTGCACATGAGGTCTTGCCGCGACGAGACATTACGTGACGAGACATTTGTCACAAGTTTGCCATAGTGCTATCCCATTCGCCATAACTCTATCCTATTTCTTCTGTTTGTCGCCGCCACTGTTGATTTTGGTTTCCCAAAAATTAAAATAAATTTATACTAACGCTTTTCTTGTCACGTGAAGGGAATCTTCAGCTATTGGCGTGCTTTCAGTGATGAATGCTTACCAAATTATGCACGCCTGGCTTGTTGCTGATGTCCGAATGCCACTTCACTTTTCTCTTGTATTTGGTGTGGAATTCGTTTAACAGACCTCCTCCCTCGCCGCAGAAGATGTTTTAATTACTGCATAGAAAATGTCCGTCCAGTTTGTGAAGCTTGCCTGATTTTCAGCAGCCACTTATGCAAATGTCGGACTCTGCAATTAATGAAACTGCAATGTGAATCGGTTGTTAATTTTAACTTTTAAAATAAATTTCACTCTTCTGAATCACTGTCGACTTTCTCAACCACACTATGGTTAGTGGCGGATCCAGGGGACGCACTAGGGGCATCAGTTGCCCCTCCCGAAAAAAAAAAAAAATAGCTGCGCGGTTGTATTGTGGACACGGCCGTGTGTGTGCTCGTTACGTGAATACCTGTACGTAACGAGTAATATTTTCGTTGAGTTCCATTGGAGAAATCAAGTAAAGAAATAACGACTGTGTTAGAACTTTATTAGTGATAGGTGTGTGCATTATTTATTTTAATTTTTTACTTTAACACTATATATATATATATATATTCACTATAGCTATTTCAAACTAATTTTTTATACATGTAATTGATATATCTTGACAAGAGCTGACGAGTGAAACGCAAACGAACGTTCTAGCTTCTCTGAGTCAAAATTTATACAAAGCGGACATTATGTGACGCAGCGAAACGACCTCAAAATGGTGGCGTTTCCCCTACGCGGCAAGCGATGTGCCACAGTCCTCACTCAACGTTACGAATTCTCTGATCCTTTAGCTATCGAGTGGTGTAATTAAATTTAGGATGTAGATGATAGATATGTAACTTCAACATCAAATTATATCCCCCAATTTGGTTATGATTAGTCTTCTGAATTGCTTCCCACTATGGAAGCAAATTAATGACATATTCACGTGAACATTACTTAAGGATAACATTTTGCTTCATTGTTACAGTTTGTTTATCTCAAACGAGTTATTTTAATAAATTAGGTCGTCCCAAAGTAATTTAAATTGCTTAAGGATAGTACTTTATTTTATTGTATAATTTGTTTAGGTCAAATAAGCTACTAAAAAAATAGCCTCTTCTAAGAGCATTCTGTATCCACCAGTGTATGTGAGTTTTTTAACATTATGCGCTAGATTAGATAGCATTTTCCAAATCTTCTCAGCGTGTGTGTGTGTGTGGGGGGGGGGACTTTCTTTTATCATATCCCGAGTGAAGAAAGAAGAAATATCCATAAAATTCTTTCAGTGAAATATGCAGCACTCACGAATATCGAAAAATCAACATCAGGATATTTTGAAATTCGTCCTCTAAGGTGAGTAGAGGGTTACTCAGACCTTTTCTTACAAATCCTTTATGGAAGAAAGCTGATTTATAATATTTTGGTGAAACAAATATGAAGTCTGTGTTAGGCACAGCTTCAGTGTACTTAAAAACTTATTGGAAATTTATTCATTTGAATTCATTATAATAAAAAAAGAAAGAAATATGAATTCCATGTTTAGACACATGTGAGTGTAGTTAAAATCTTGGAAATTTATTTATTTGAATTTAAAATTAAAAACGAAGAAAGAAATTTGAATTACATGTTTAGGCACAGCTTGAGTGTAGTTATGAATTTATTGGAAATTTATTTATTTGAATTTATTATAAACAAAAAGTACATTAGTTTCCGATAGAAAAATGTTGGAAATTTATTTATTTGAATTTAAAATTAAAAACAAAGAAAGAAATTTTTGTGTAAAATGTTTAGGCACAGCTTGAGTGTAGTTATGAACTTATTAGAAATTTATTTATTTGAATTTATTATAAACAAAAAGTACATTAGTTTCCGATAGAAAAATAGTCGGGTGTTACTTCCAAGAAAAGAATAATACAGAATTTAACTTAAAAATTGCCCGAAAAACATTTAATTTGACATTTTTATACCATCTGACATTTAGAATATATACCATGCAGAACTATTCTGCCACTGACACTGCTCTATAATAAATAGGTTTTTTATATTCCCTTTTTTATTCCTCCTTTTTTTCAGTCATGTGGCTGGCTGCATAAATATTTCAGCATTTTATGTCAATAAGCATTTATTTGATATCAAATGTTGCAAAAAGGCATCATAATAAGCAACAATGGAGAAGAAAATGCAAGAACTAGTGTGATGCCATTTTGATCCTTCAGAAAAAAATGTCATCATCGTATTGTGTTTAATAATTTGTAGTTACAGAGATCTTATACAGGGAGTTCCGCAAAGGACATCTTGATTTGAAAAGTACATCTCAAAAATGAAGTGCAATAGAAGAATTCAGCAAACGGTATGTCTGTGATGTAACATGTAAATATTTTATACGGAATTGTTTCGAAATAGTAGTTACAATAACTGCTAACAGAGCGTGGTTGCACACAGATTTCCATTAAGGGAAGAGGGAGTATTGGACGTGATCTTTATGTTGACAATTAAAAATGTATGGACTTAATGTTAAAAAATCTTTGACAAGGGCAGTTAGAACCCCCAAACACTCCTTGTGTACACCACTGCTAACAAATGGCGCTTGCACATCAAAATCAATCGATGATCCTCATGTATGAGTATAAACTCTCTTCACTCTCAGTCTGATAGACAGTATCTTTCAATGCATCCTCCAGAAAGTAGTCACAAAGAATCGGATAGGGAGAATATGGAGGCAGATCGATCATAGAAGGCTACGAATACAACGCCATCTGTTAGTGATTTTTGAACTACTACTTCGAAATGCCTGTATAACCTTTTTACAGCTTACATAGAAACATACCCATTCCGCCCCCTTCTATTGATCTTTAATTTCGAGATGTTTAACTTTTAAATCAGTATGTCCTTTGCTGGAAACGCTGTTTTTCCTGTATAAAAAATCTTTAAGTGTTGATTTCACAGAGTTACCGAAAGACTTCTTTGTACGTTTACCTGTCATTTAAAAAATTGAAGCAATTTCATCTCCTCTCGGAAAAATGCGAAATATTTCATTTTCTCAAAAATATTTTCTTTTCTGACGAATAGTATACAAGTTTATTTTCGATAATGCATAGAAACTGTATCAGTCACATAGTTAATGAGATAAGTAATATTGAAAATAAAGACAAATTACTCATTATGAAACACATTTAATAACAAGTTGTAGTTAAAGAGTCTTTATAGTTCTTATACAAAAAATCGTTAACTGTTGATTTTCACAGATTTACAGAAAGACTTCTTTAGACATTTATCCTCTATTTTAAAAAATGAAAAGATTTCAAATCCTCCTGTAAAAAGGCGAAATATTCTCTCGCTCAATAAAAATATTTTTATCTGACGAATAGTATGAGAGTTTATTCTCGAAAATGCATAGAAACTGTTTCAGTTAGATAGTTGACAAAAACGACATAGGTAGTATTGAAAAAATAAAGACGAATTACTCATAATGAAACAAACTTAGTTAGTTAACAAATTGAGAAAAACCACAGGTAATAAAGTTTGTAAAAAAAAAAAAAAAATCCAGGTCTGTCTGTCCCATTTCCACTACAGATCATTGATCATGTGCCCAACATTTGTACCTGATTCGTTTTTTAGACGTGGGAGAAGAGAAGATGATAGACACTTAACCTGCATAGCCATTTTCAATTTAAAGTTGTTAACCCATTAAAGCTCAGCTTCCAATTTTTAGACAGTTGAAAAATTTGTTGGCCACAAAAATACATTAATTTATTTTCCTACATAAATTTCTCGAATAAAAATTTGATTTCAAAAATGTACTCAGCGATAACAAAGTAAAATGTGAATCTTTCTCTGCCTTATTCATATTCTTAAAAAAAAGGATTACATTCTACATACCACACAAATATCGGGAATGTATTTATCACTTATGACATCAGCATCAATTTGAGAATGCGTTGAAAAAAAGTCGACTGCTGTAGTAAAATTTCTGTAGGCCCCCATCATTTTTAACGTCACAAAACTGTATTTTGAGAATGTGTGGAGGAGACTTATATAACTTACCTTAATCGGGTAAAATCCTTGTACTGTTGTGTCCAATGCTTATAAGCACAGATTCAAAAAAGGCATTTGAGTCACAAGTACTCAAACAATCTCGACTGACCATTCCTTGCGGTGGGCTTTATAGCTTAATTGAAACTATTGTATGTAGAATTTAGGAATTGTTTTATGCGCGGATCGTATTCGAACTTAAAAGTAACTTTTTGAAAATTAACGAGATAATTTTTTCTTAACGTACTTTCTTCCCCCTACCTTATTTTTAACACTTTTTAAATTTACATTGTCCACTTATCTTTAATATATATAAAAAAAATAAAGCCTGTTACCATATTTTCTGGACACCTTGTGTAGTAAATATTCACTCAGAAACAAAATGGCTGTCGCTAAACTAGCCCGATCATTTTCAATTTTCTTGCGAAGGTATAAAACACCGCACAAAGCACTGTTTTCACATAAACTGTATTTGGGATTTTTGCACGCAATGAGATTGTATGTCAAGTGACGGGATAATATCGTAGAAGGCACATGTATTTTATCGGGGACACTTTAGTAAAGCAGTAACTTTAAGAGAGCATTCTATTTTAGCGTATAATACGACGACCGTTTCCTCATACTTTGGTTTCGAGAGTTTTCGCATCACAGCAGAGGATATTTCGAACATTTAATAAATTTCAAAGAGAAATTCAATGCTTACAATTTATTAGCACCAGAGTGCTAATAATTTCAACCTTGCTTTTTGTGTAGACACGATTTTGGTACATTTATCGCGTCGAGTCACTTTTCAAGCGAGTTTGCCAGATAATGTGGAGGGGGGGGGGGCGTTAATAAAAAGTTGAAAGTCGCACAAGGTTTGCAATTTTTGATAAATGATCGCTAAACTGGGTGCCAAAACGCGACAATTTATTATAAATATATTTTGAGTATAGTTAGATAACGCCTGGCGAATATTGTAAAATAGTTTGAGTAAGCAATTTAAATATAGATTTTAATTCCGAAGCAGTGTTTTATAGAACAGAGAAGACAAATGCGGTACACATCATAGATTATGATACACTTTCCAAATGGTATTTATAAAGGCGAAGTACAGTTTGACTATGCCTGGCGAAAATTGTTAAACAGTTTTGGTAGGCGATTTCAATGTAGATTTCTATTCCGAAGAAGTGTTTTATGGAACAAGGAAGGAAAACACAGTACACTCATGGGTTATGATGCCAATTCCAAACAGAATTTAAAATGTCTACGGGATATAGTTGGAATATACCTGGAGAAGATTATAAAACAGTTTCAGTAGGCGATTTTAAGATAGATTTCGATTCCAAAGATGTGTTTTACGGTACAAGCAAGAGTTGATTCCTATTTTAACGCCCCCGGTCTCGCCAACCTAAAAAATCCCGCACTTTGGCGAGCTTTGCAGTCATGGGTCTCTAGGACATATGCACAAGTTTCAACGCTCTCAAAAGGACTATATGAAAACCGAAGTGTACTAATTAGCGATAAACGCACCCGTTAAGGAATTTGAAGACACTTAATTATTAAAACTTCATAAATTGTCAACCCAAAATAAATAAAAATGTAACAGAATGCTTTACTTACAGGTTATTAAAAATCGCCATTTTAATTCTAAATTACGATTGCCACATAAATACAAAAAATCGTCGTGGTAGCTCTATATGTTTAATGATCGCCACCTTTGCGAGAATCGGGGCGTTAAAGGAGGAATCAACCCAGAAAGAGAAACACGGCACACTCATGGATTATGATGAACATTCGAAACAATATTTAAAACGGTGAAGTATAGTTGTAATATACTTGGCAACAATTATAAAACAGTTTAAGTAGGCAATTTTAAGATAGATTTCGATTCCAAAGATGGCTTTTATGAAACAAGGAAGAAAAATACGTCCCAGTCATAAATAATGATACACTCTCCAACTCAATGGAATAAGGAAGAAAAATAGGGACGACGTATAAACTATGATACGCTTTTAATATATAGCACTTTGATGCGTATTTAAAATCTGAAAGTGTTTCAGATTTTCTTCCTTTTCTATATATTAATTTACTATTCGTTTTGGTCTCCGGTTTGCTTTACAATTGATATTTTATTGCGTGTGAGTTATCTTTATTAGTCATATTTCTGTTGAAAGTAATTTTATTCATAAAATAGCGGAGATAACTCAATGTAAAATTAAAATGGTATCTGAATTGCATTGAAAACTTGTACACTGTTACAAATCTGCCTTGTGTTGCACTACAAAACGATACTAAAAATGTTGGTTCCGTAAGATAGTAAAATATTTGCAGCTAAAGTCGAACCATAAACTAGCAATTTGTACCAGTGGTAAAATGTTAAACCATGAAATCGTAAACATTCATAAATTTTTTGATAAAATGCCAAACCTTATAACTATTAAAATTAGCAGGTATTACGAGAGCTATTTTGCAATGGCAGGAATTTACCTTAATTGCATTTTTTGTGCGTTGCCAAGTGCATAGGTGTAATTTACTAAGGGCCAGAGGGTGTAGTTCCCCCCCCCCCATAAAAATTTAAAAAATTCAGATATAACCTATTTCAAAATGGCATTCTCTACAATAGGACACATTTTCTATCACAAGATTTGAGAAATTAGGCAGCTTGCACAGTCGTGTGCAAAAGTTTAAGACCACGCATAGAAAAATCAGATTTAATGGAATTCCGCAGCAAAAACATCTGTTACAAATGAACAAAATAGACTTACAAGGTTACTGAAGTATAGTCAGTATTTAGACGGACCTTCTTTATTTTTTATCACTGCTGCAATACTTTTAGGCATGCTATGAACAAGAGACTGGAGTAAGCTTGAGAAATCTATGTACACCACACATCCTTAACCCTTTAACGCGCAGTGTTCCCGCTCGAGTTGGTGTTCCAAGGGAACACCAACTCGGGGGCTGGATAAATTGCCATTGGGCAATTTATCCAGCTGTTCACTGTGTAATTAATGGATAAATTGACGCAGCTGGCTGTGCCGCACAGCCAGCTGCGTCAAAAAAGGTTCTCTAGATCTGTGACTCGAGATGAACGTTTCGATCGTCCGCCATCTTGCTGGTAGATAAGTCGAGCGATGGCAGCGGCTGCCCTTTTTTCAGCATTGGGAAAGGGTTACGCCTCAAAGGGTTAATTCCTTAAAAAAGTTCTGTAGTAGCACTGGAGGGTAGATTCTCTGCGACTTTATTTTTCACACTACTCCACAGATTCTCTATGGGATTCAAATCTGGGTTGTTACCTGGCAAATCAAGCACTTGGATTTGAGTAGCCGTCAGATAGTTTTTAACAATCCTTGCCCTGTGACACGGAGCCCCATCATGCATGAAAATGGAACATCTGTGAACATCCATGTGAATCTTCAACTTGTCACGTAACAAATTAAGGTACCGACTGCCGTTCATCGTGGCTTTAGGTGGCAGGAAATACAGAGCAGTAGTACCAGACGCAGACATTTCATCCCATATCATCTGGCTTGGAGAGTATTTCACTGTTGGAATCGTATATCTGTCATATCTTTTCCCAAAATACCTTACATTTTTACCGAATACATTTAGCACGTGCAGAAAATTGCTGCACACTTGACTCATCGGAAAATAACACCGTACTCCACTGTTGTTCGGTCCAAGTCTGATATTGCCTGGCAAAAGTCAGTCGTTTCTTTTTCATACTTTGAATAAATCGAGGTTTCCTTGCAGCTTTATAGGATAAGAAACTAAAAATCTTTAGTCAAACGTCTTGAAATAGTACTCGAACTGACGTTGCTACCCTCTGCAGCCAGAGCAGCTCTAATTTTATTGCCGGAGGTTGTTGGAGACCGAGTGACCATCCTTCTTATCACATGTTACTCAGTGACCATCCTTCTTATCATCACGTTCACTAGTTTCTCTTGGGCGACCGCTTCTCTTAAGATCCGTATAATTTCCTGAAATTTTTAATTTACTGATACATTGATGCACACCTGTCTTTCTGACATTTAACTTCAAATTTATTTCGCGTTCAGAAAAGCCAAATTCATGCAGGGCCACTATTTTTCCCCGTTTAACAACAGTAAGTGAAGGTTTTTTGCCCATTACAAAAATTATACAACAGCACTGTGTACGAAAAATCCAATAACGAGCTACTGATAAACGAGACAGGCATGTTTATCTATAGCAGTAGAAAGTATCTGATGCAATCAACGCATAAAATGACGAAATCACGAGCGAAAATGATGCAATCTAGTAAAATACAGGAAATCGGCTACTGGTCTTAAACTTTTACACTTGACTGTAGGTTAATAGCCTGTCCTACACCATGCTAATCGCCAGTGGTTATGCCACTGAAAATGGTAGACGGCCAAGGTGTGAAGGTCCCGGGTTCGGGTCCCATCGCGCGGCTGTCGATCTAACGGTCTGGAGTTTTGGTAGGTTTTCTCTAGATGTAACGTGAATACGCGTTAGAACCCCTTAGAAAGTCCTCCTACCAAGGCACCCCCAAGGCAGATACCCCGCGTGCAGGTTTGCCTCAACACACACAACAACAACAACATGCTAATTGCAGAAGTGCACGGTCGGGGGTTCGATTCCCCCCTTCATATCCTGGTTGTTATAATTTCGTTTTCTGTGCTAGTAAATACTTTCATTGTGTTGTACACTTTACTCGACAAGCTAATTCTTGAACCCAAGCTAATGCTTTAACCCAAGCTAATTCTTGAACCCAAGGTAATTCTTGAACTTGAACCCAAGCACACAAGTTCAATTAAAAATGAATGCTGCAAATACAAAAACAACAACAAAAAAGGAAACAAACGAACAGAACAGTACCGTGTCCTAATATTGTGCCGCAAAAAATATGTATTTAGAAATAAATAAAGAATTTGTAACTAGGAACAATTGAGATAACGACCAGAAGTGCCATAGATCTCGATGAACTCTCTCTGTCAAGTTTCAAGTGACAGAACATTAGCTTTGAAGAAAAGCGTTTTGCTGAACAGGATAGAATACATCTTCGAGTTTTAATTCGTTTGATGATTTTATTAGAACAATTAAATAAAATAGCTGAAGGTATAGAAAGCTTTTTTAAGTTCCTTTAAACATGTTTCGAATTCTCTTCTATATACATTTTTATACCATACTGCACAAATACGTATTTTCAATAACCGTTTTCCTAAAGAACACTGTAAATGACATTCCACTAGGAATTTAATTACAACTGGCAATATTCTTATAATGTATTAAGCAATTCAGTTGCTGGAACTTAAGAATGACTTTAATATGCGAAGCCCGAAATCTTGCTAAAGCAGTTTTATATATTAATAACAATTCAGCGACGTAATAAAATATGAAAATGCAATCAGTTCTGAACGCAATTTACATGGCAATGATAAGGAGCACCTCGCTAAATTGCATCCAATACAGATAACCGCAATGTAACTGATTCCGTCTTCGTAGATACTAAGCGATGTTTAATAACGTATTACGGGAACTGTTTGCAGATAAATATGTAATTATGTATGTTTAGGTTATTCCTAGGTATAGTAATGGGGTTTCTACCCAGGCATTTGCGTTTTGAAGGCTCTTCAAGAATTTAGATTAATTATACGACATATGCTTTTAAGACAAAGTTATCATTTATTTGATTCTAAGACTCACAAATAGAATATGCAATTAATTATTAAAAGTTCTAAGACAGAACACGGCTTGATGCCAATTTAGATATTTTATTTTTTAACGCCATTTTATCACATAGCAAAAAATTACGTCATCAGTGTATCTTTCTTCTTTAATTTTTTCGATGACTCTTGATGCATAAATTGTTCACTTAAGTTGTTAACTCTTTTACTGCCCTACAAATGATACGGACTGTTGTGCAAGTTTTCTTAACAACAGCCGCTCTCCAAACTTTTTATTATAATCTATTGAATGCGCCCCACTAGTATTTTCAAAGTTATTAAAAATTCATTATCCCAAACTTTAGGACAGTTTGTATGGGATTAGGATTTTGCATGCGGTTATAAATCTGTGTAAGGGAAGTGTACAACATTTTGTGCATTTTAGCCCTTTTTGAAAACGTGGTACAGGGTTCCAAAAAAAAAAACCACCCAAACTCAATGGATTACATTATTTTATGAGTCTTAATAACATATAAGTCAACTTTGCTTTCGTTAAAAAACCAAATATCTCTAAAATGCGCTTTCGAGAATTACTGACCATAGATCGTGATGTACTGGATTTTTTTTTTTCATTTAACTCCTGTAAAAGAACTATAAATATTATATTCACTATTTTCAATTCGGTACATGGCACTGAACATAAAAAAAAACATGTATAATTTTCGCACTAATCAGTGTATATTTACGGCAGTTAGAACACGGACCGGTGGACAGAAGAATGACCAGAAAAATCGAAATCATAAACGGCTCTCAATCTTGCCAGAAAGATGAAAATCTTAATAGGTATTCCTCTTATAGAAAATAATAGTATCGCACGAACACAGAGAGCGAGAAATGTATTCTCTCAAGGGTTAGCAGTCTAAAATTAATGTTCCAAAGAATAAAAAATCAATGTTCGCAATTTTGTTGCATGTAAATCGGTAAATGCAGTAGAAATCCTTAAAAATTCCTCCGATCAATGCAACCCCCGTCCTTGGCAGATGGCTCTGGCGTAGCTTTGTTTTAATGCAACTCAACACACTAAATCAGTTGATTCGAGCGCGAGTAAGAAATTTTCAAAATCCCATCAAAACCGTCCGAGCTTAATATTTTCACATTATATATTTTTGATTTCCCGACAAATAATTAAAATATCGCCAATACAGGATGCATTTTTCGAAAAAAAAATTGTTCGCACCCTATTTGACGATTTATCGCAAAAATCGCATTAATTGAAGACTTTTGGCGCAACTTTAAAGAGAGCACGTAATTGTTGTTAGATCGTTAACTAATTCTATATAGTAGGATTTTATTGTGCTATAAATAGATACATGTCTCTAAACTGCCATTGAACGTAATGCTTTTCAATTATTTTGAGTGCTCTTGTAGAAGAACTATTAATGATGCAGACACTATTTTCGAGGGAGAACTTTATCTTGTAAAATATCTCCTTAATAACATGCATCAATTTTGTTTCATTTGAAATACCCGAATATCTCTACTCTTTAAAGAACGTCTACCCATAGAGCGTAATGTATGGGAAATCTTTTGAGCTGTCCTGCAGAAGAATTATAAATGCTGAATACACCTTTCTCAATAGGGTACATGCTACAGTAGCTAGGAACAACATCTATCGATTTCGTAGAAATTGATGCATATTTACGAGAGTTAGAGCACGGACGGACGGACAGACAAACAGAAATCATACACACTTTTCAACCTTGTTGGGAAATGTTAAAAAATATAGTACTGAACAGGCAACTGAAAGAGAAGAAAGCGATAATAAAACGACAACAAAATATTCTTTTTGATTTGATTAGGAAGAAACGGCATGGCTGTAAGGTAGTCTTACGGCACTTTAGGAATGCATGATAACACTTGTTTTAAGTGCTTTGCAAAGGCACACATTAAAAAAAAAATAAATAAAATTAAAAAAAAACCAGGAAAAGGTAATCATGCGGCTCGCACAGATTATAAACCACTTTACAACTTAATGTTAAGATTGCAAAATATTGCAGTAGCAAATTTTGACATTTAATCATCTATTGCATACAGATTTTTATAATAAAAAAATTAACGTCATATAAGTAATTACTGTGAATTTTGTATTATTCGTAAGAGTATACAATCATTTTTGTATATTCAATTCATAATATGAAAACAATTCAATTTCTCCAGAAAGTCATTCTTAGTGATGGAGAAAAAATAATTAAACTTATAAATCTGGAAAAAATCCTTCTCACTTGCAATAGCTAATTTTACCACGCAAATAATTAACTCTTTTTTTACTCGCGAAAATGAAATGTAGCTGAAAATAATGAAAAATCTCTTGAAAACGAGGGAACGGATGGATTTTCAGATTTTTAAAGTAGCGCAGATTGTTTTCTATATTTTTATACATATTTATGAAAATTTTCAAGCTGATGATACAAATGGTGTAGATGTTATTAGGCTTTTTGTGCTTAATTTTGCATTTTTTTTGTTTCAGAAATGGCAGGAAATTTTTTTTATCTTGGAATCAGATATCAGCTTAGCTATAAAGCAGAATGACGCACTTTAAAGAATAACTTTCTATAGAGCAAAATGTATTGGGAATATTTTGAGCGCTCCTGTAGAAAAACTATAAATGCTACATAGACCATTTTCAATAGGGTACATGGTACAGTAGATAAGAACAGGGGGGTAGCCAAGGGGGGGGTTAGGGGGGAGTCATAACCCCCTCATGAGGAATTTTTTGCCATACAAAATGTACATCCCTCACTACATTATCACACACACGTATACATATATATGAGTTGTAGTAGTCGTAATCCCCCCCCCATGAAAAATTTCTGGCTACGCCCCTGGATAAGAATAACATATATAAATTTCGTAGAAATATATGCATATTTGCGTTAGTTAGAGCACAGACGGACGGATAGACTGACAAACCGAAATTATTTCAATCTCTGTTGGAAAGTATTAAAAAATAAAGTTCTAAATTTTATCAAATGTCAACGAATTGTTCATATATTTGAAAATTCATCCTTAACAACGCCAGAATTAACTTTAATATTCCAAAATAGTTTTTTTTAATACTGAAATATATACGAAATTTTCCTTTTATTTAAATTGAAATTTTTAGATTTAGAAATAGTAAATTCGGCATGGATTTAATTTTTTCTTTAAATTCAAATTTTTTTTCGCTCTAAAACTTAGGTGTAAAACACATGTTCATGGGTTGTGAAGTAATTAATTATACATGCATTAAAATGTCATAGTTAAAATGCGTTAAACTTCTTACGAAACATTTACTGCCTATGCTAGAGAACTAATTACCAGCTAACACGAAAATTCAATTTACGAAATCGTGGCTTTTCTCACTGCAACCCCTTCAACAAGGTGATGTGTTGGCAATATCTCCGTGTGTTTATAACCGCAGACCAATGAGTAGATTGACGTCAGCAAATCTGATATTCCAAGTTCAATTAACTAGTGAGGAATTATTAATACGAGGAAGTGTACTCAGTCAGTCTCAGAAATGCTTCTACACAGGCGTTATGAACGTTTTATAATATAATCGAATTGAATAACGATTTAATTAGGGAAAAAAAATAAAGCGTAAGTATTTATTACCAGAGGATAAAGCTCGTTGTATAGACAATTACGTAGGCACTAGGGAAAACAAAATAATTTCCAAAAATATGTCTACATTTAGTATATTTAATCTTTGTTCACTTTAAATAAATAACTTCATACACAATTTTTATTATTTACCGAAATCGGAATTGCATACGCTTCGGAAACTTTTCGCATTCGAAAGATTTCGTTTGGTGGGAACATCCTGTACTATCGTCAATGGTTCATGAGTAAAATATAATTTTATTTGTGATAAAAAGTTAAACTGGGTAATCTAGAAAAACTATTTTAAGCGAATTGGAATCGTATATTTCCCTTCAAAGCCTGATAACCGTGACTTCAATATGAAGTCAGTTTTTCTTGCAACTAGGGAATGCAATCCCGATTCCACGGGAATTGAATCCTGGGGGATCCCGCATAATTGTTTGCGGGACTAGTTCCATGGCATTAGGACCGTAATCCCGCGGGATTGAAGACCTTAATCCCGCGGGATTAAAACTGAGAAACAAATTATTTTTATTACAATTTTACGCCACCTTCCCGATCATCAATTGACCAAAAATCGTAGCACATGAATGCATCTTATCTCACAATACATGAATCAATAATTACGAGTCTTAAAGTTTTAATTTTTCTAATTATCCTCCAATGCGAGTCTGTATCAAGTATTGTAGACTAAATTTTTAGAACTTCCCAATCTCCAAATGAACAGAAATATTTCATACCAATTTATCTCTTAGAGAGCAATCACAAATGAACTATAAAAAAGTTTTTCTTTAAATTTTCTTTTTTATATAATTCGCACTTAATTATAATATTCGCACTTTTAACTATTTTACTAAAATTAGACCAAGACGAGTGACACTTTACATTGCATTTTATACATTCTTTTTTTTTTAACAACAAAGAGCTAAATATATATTTTGAATATCATAACTTTAATTTTCATATTTCTGTATATAAGTCCTTGTATTAATTATCAAATAACATTAATTATTACTAATAAACATTATATTGCGTAAAATATTTCTATTTTTCTTTGTTGAAATGAATTCTCATCTGAATGAAATGGCAATACCGCGGGACCAATAAGTCTCCACCCGAAATCCCGCGAAACGAAAAACAGTGGAGGATTGCATTCCCTACTTGCAACATCTAATTTGTCAGCAAATGATAAGCTTTTTTTAATCTCGGAAATAAAATGGAGCTGAAAATAGGGAAAAATCAGTTAAAAATCAGGGAACGGGTGGATTTTCAGATTTTAAAAATAGTACAGATTTTTTTTCTATATATATTTTTTACATAATTGTGAAAATTTCGGAAGCGATCGCAATAACGGTTTAATGTGTTTCGATTAATGATGATAAAAGTTTTGTTTTGGAGTTTTAGGATCTACAGACCCTTTTTTGACGCAGCTGGCTGTGCCGCACAGCCAGCTGTGTCAGAAAAAGGTCTCTAGATCTGTGGCATGCGATGAACGTTTCGATCGTCCGTCATCTTGCTGGTAGTTAAGTCGAGCGATAGCAACTGCTACCCTTTTTTCAGCATTGGGAAAGGGTTGCGCCTCAAAGGGTTAAGGACTCCAAAAACACGGAGATCTGAGATCTGAACTGTATGGAGGATGTGTAAAAACTACCCGAGAATCTTTTTTACTGCGTATTGTCGTCGAAATAATAACTGTACACATTCAGCTTAGGGGAACTGCTTACCCTAAAACGACAAATTTTCACAATTAAAAAAAAAGTTTTCATTTGTCATTTTGTAGGCATCCTAACTAATATTATAAATGCGAAAGTGAGTTTGTTTGTTTGTTTGTTTATGACGCTTTCACGCCAAAGCCGCTGAATCGATTAGGATGCATCTTGGTTTAGATATAGAGGGAACCCTGGAGTTGGTTATAGGCTAATTAGAATTTTAGATTTTTAATTACTTTTTTAATTATTAATTAAAAACCGTTTTTACGTTGCCATGCTTGGCGAGTTTCGCCCGTATCAATCAAATGATTCATGTTTTGAACTAACAAGAATGCTATTGCTTCAATAAAGAAGCGCGTGCGTGCATCTGAAAAACATTAAATTCCACGGAAATTATGCCAGTTTTATGCCAAATCTATCTATCAATAATAATAAAAATGAATGTTCTCCAGACAAATCTACAGAAAGCAGAGCTTTGAAAATTTGAGCATAGAAGCCCATGACTGTGCACCTGAGGCTCAGAATGTTGAAATTTTAAATACTTTTCTAATTATTAATTAAAAACCGTTTTATCGCCCGCACAAAATGATTTATGCTTTTGAAATAAAGCTGAAATTCTATTTTCAGATAAACATGCACTTGAAAAACATAAAATGGTATGGAAATTATGTTGATTTTACGCCAAATTAAAAAGCATTAGAAAGAAAAGTCCAAATGTGTTTCTTAAACTTCATAAATTTCCAAATCCTACCAATAATATAAAAACTCGGCTGTTCGAGCCTCGTCAGGGGGAGATCCCCCTGAACCCCCCTAATTTTTTAGTTTTATTATTGCCATATTAAAACTATATTAATTAACTTGGCATTTTATCGCTCATCTTTCGCGTATTTCGCCTGGTAACCCTATGTTGAAATTTTTATGAGTGTAACCTATTTACAGAAAAATACATGTGGTGCATATTCTACAGCTTACGAAATATTGTAACAATAGATTAAAGCTGTTGTGAACTAATAATATTTGAATATATGTAAAAAATACATGTGGAGCATATTCTACAGCTTACGAAATAGTGTAACAATATCGAGACTAAAGATTGCTTTAATCTCGATATTAAAGCTGTTGTGAACTAATAGTATTTAAATACATGTAAAATTATGTCGCTTTTTTATGTCGCTTTATTATGTCGCATTTTTGGGACACATTTTTCAATAAGGGTATTGAGAGATAAAATGACATAGTCATTAAAAAATGTGTACGTTTGTGTGTTTAGATGTTTTTGACTGAATCACACACAAATTGCTGAACGGATTTGGAAAAATTCGTAATGAAGATAGCTTATGCCCTGGATTAACATACAGGCAACCTTTCAAGCATATAGCATAAATAATTCTTTTACAAAAACATTCAAAATAATTCTAATGTATTGCGCTCTATGGAAATTTTATAGCCACTAAACCGATTCTAAAACTTAGTTACACTATTCCTGAGTATTATTGTTTGTTTGTTTGTGGATTAAGACCGATTGACTGCACTAGGGTCCTAGGCCTATATGGGTTATTCCTCTGTGGGGAACTTTCTAAGGGATCCTAGCCCGTATTTACGCGAGGTTTTGGAGAAAACCGCGAAAAACTGCGAGCGGCTAGGTCGACAGGCTCGACCAGGGGTTGAACCTGGCACTTTCAGCCTTCCAGTTTTGAGAGTAGAACTTCTTAGACACTGGTGGGACCCTGAGTGTTATAGGCTACCTTTTATGCATATATCACAAATAGTTCTTTTACAGGGATACTCATAAGAATTACATTACACTCTATGTGTATCTCTGTAAGTACTGAACCGATTCCAAAACTTTTTTCACTGATAGTAAGCTACACTATTCTTGAGTATTATAGGCTAAAATTCATGCATGTAGCGCAAATAGTTCCTTTACAGGAACACTCAAAATAATTATAATACATTACGCTCTCTGGGTATCTCTGTAACTATAGAACCGATTCTAAAACTTTTTCGCTAAGAAAAAGCTGCACTATTCCTGATTAACGTAGGCTAAAATTCATGCTATAGCATAAATATTTCTTTCACAAGAACAACAAAAACAGTTAGCAAATACTGTCGTAAATGTATACGCCAAATGCCTGAAAAAAATCTAAATTTAGTAACTCTGCTTACTCTCTTATTTTAAATGAAGTATACTACCACGCATTATACTTCATATAAAATAAGTAAAAAGCAAATAATATTTAAATGCAGTTTCTTTTGTCGCAAACATATGTGTTATTCACACATGATTCATTTCTTTTGGGACCTAACTCAAAATCCGACGCGGACGAAGTCGCGGGTAGCAGCTAGTATGTATATGAATTTGTAATATTTTTCGTTGAAAATTATTAGTTTTCCTATATAATTTAACACACTTCAAAAAATTATTTAAATAATTTAAAACTTTTATTACACTGCACGGGTAAATATCACAAGAGTAATATATAAAGGAAATTGTGATAAATATAATAGAAATGATTTTAGAGATGTTGACGTAAGCATTAAAATTTGCTAAATTATGGTTCAAAATTCCTTATTTCTTGATATGTTATGAAAATATTTTTTTTTCTTGATTATAATATTGCATTCTTACAAAAAAAAAACCACTTTTCAAATTTTTCACTATTATTTTTTTAATGTCCCGAAGGCTGGCATTCCGCTTAAGTAAAAGTCTGTGTAAGCGATCAAATGTATCTAGACACAGTCATGCAATTGTTTGTACATTTTATAAATTTTACAAAATTAAAAGTTAGAAGTTACAGTTTCATTTTCAATGTATTGGAGGAAGAATGCAATTTGCATTACAATCAGATCCTCCAAATAATAATAATAATAATAATAATAATAATAATAATAATAAAATTCCGTCTGGATAAATGTACCATTCTCTGCGGTTTACTGCTTTTAGGATTGAATCCAGTCAAAACATTACCCAAATGAACGTTTCAGGAATAATACAATCAAGAGTAAGGCATTGTCATATTTCCCTTCATTTGCTGCGGTGTCACTTTTAGCTTTTGTTGTGCGTCTGCCTTTGTCATTCTGGAGAAATCCCATTACGAGATTGCTGACACAGCCTTCGGAGAAGATGTGAATTAATGTCACTAATACCAATATGAAAGAGAATAAGTCATTTCGATTATGCTTAACGAGCAATTTTTTTTCCCACTTCAAGGTTTTTAAACGAGTTGCATTTTAATGTAGTTTTACTTCATTTGAACAGCGGGAGCATTTTATCTGCTTTATTGCTTGGAGTTTGTGTCGTTAAATAGGAGTGTTAAGAATTCAAAAAATCGATTTTTCAATTTTAACTTCATTTGGAACTTTACCCTACTAACAATTTTGCTCGGGCCGTCATCGGCTGGCTGCGTGTCCGGTGGTTGCCCGAGGAAAATTGCTAGTAGGGTAGTTACTTCTGAGAATTTCGACCCTATTTTCATGCAATAAAACCAACTAGAAGCAGATATACACATAAAAACGATTTGTGAAAGCTTTATGGTAAGGTAACTTAAAACTACGTTTTCTCAAAACGCATTTTTATGAACTATCCGTAACATAAGAAAATTTCTATGATTCGTATTTTCACGAAATTTTGTATAGTTACAACTGGTATCAGTATTTATAGAATGAATCAATATTAACCCTTTGAGGCGCAACCCTTTCCCAATGCTGAAAAAAGGGCAGCTGTTGCCATCGCTCAACTTCACTACCAGCAAGTTGGCGGACGAGCGAAACGTTCATGGCGTGCCACAGATCTAGAGACCCTTTTATGACGACAGTTGGCTGTGCCCCCACAGTCATAAAATAATTGCACAATAAAGTGTAACGCTTACAAATACCTGAAAATCATTTTTAGAACTCTTCGGACATTCCCACCCTCTCCTTTTTCGACATGTTATCTATCTTAGTAAGTAGTTATCTACGAAAATGTAACAAACATATAACTATTATTAAGGCCCAACTGGTTTGTAGTGAAAATTTGTTAACAATTTTAATGTAAAAGAAAACTGCTATATTTTTCTGTTATAACTCGTATTTAAATTTTCTTTTGCACACTTAATTCAGTGCACAATAAGTTTATTCAAATTGTGCTTCGAATAAGTTATGTTGTCTCTTTCTAAAAACCTAATTGTTTCTTAATTTACATTTTTAATTACTTGTGCTTAGATCTAAGAACTTGTGTTGCTTGTAAAATGGAATTTTCAAGTTTGGAATCGATTCCATTCCATGACATACCTCGTATCCACAACATATTTAACATCAGAGATGATAAAAGTTTAGCAGTTCCCAGCAAATTTGAAAAGATTTTATTTGTGATTTTGGTTTGTACAAGCTGTAAATACTGTGTCGAATACGACATCAGGTATAATACATTCATGTCCATAAATTAAGGATAATTCAGAATCACACAGAAATTGATCTCTAAAATAAAAATTTCACCTGTGGAATGATCACACACATCTTGAAGAAGAATATGAAAATTACAGGAAACCACCAGATGGCGTGGATGGTACGTCACAATGACGAGAGTGTAAGAGAGGGGTATATCAGGAATGGTGGCAAAGAAGTAAAATTGTTCACAAGCGCTGTGAAAGCCTTTCAGTGCAAAAACCGCATAGTTATGGCACAAAGGAGGCATTTGGATGATGTTTTACGTGGCAGAATTATCGGACGACTGGAATGTGGACGTACCCAGCTGGAAGTATCCGAGGAACTTGGAATCGTCCAGAGTGTCATCTCCAGGCTTTGGCAACGATTCCAAGATGATGGTAATGTGAGTAGACGTTACAGCACAGGTCGCTCCCGAGTTACAACGCCGAATGAGGACCGCTATTTGGCAGTTACTGCCAAAAGAAACAGACGGAGTACAGCATCAGACCTGTCTCGTCAGCTCTCTTCAGCTACCGGTACGACAGTTTCAAGGCAGACCGTGTACAGACGCTTAGGGCACATTGGTCTATATGCTCGTAGGCCTGTCAGATGTGTTCCACTTACCGCAACTCACTGTCGCCTGCGATTAACCTGGAGTAGAGAGCATACATTGTGGACACCGCAACAGTGGTCTTGTGTGATGTTTTCCGACGAGTCCAGGTTTAGTTTGGAGTCTGATTCTCGCCGGACATTCATCTAGAGAGCGCCAGGTACCCGTTACCACCAAGAGAACACCATTGAAAGACACCGTTACGGTGGTGCAGGATGGCTCGTTTGGGGAGGAATTATTCTTGGTTCCAGAACTGACCTGCATGTTCAGAGTGTAACGATGACAGACCACATCTATCGGGATGTCATTCTGGAACAACATGTACGTTTGTTTCGGGGCGCCATGGGTGCTGAATTTGTGTTTATGGATGACAACGCCCGTCCTCACCGTGCAAACATTGTAGACGAATGCCTTCAATCGGAGGATATCACCCGTATGCATTGGCCAGCATACTCACCGAACTTGAATCCAATAGAGCATGTCTGGGATATGCTTGGCCGACGAATTGCAGCCCGTCAACCCCCTCCCACCTGTCTACCGGAACTTCGTAGTGCATTGCTTGATGAGTGGTGCAATATTCCCCAAGATCAGATTGATCATTTGATACTCAGCATGCCTCAGCATGCATGACATACTCCGTATTAACCATGCTACTAACCATGTTATACCGTTTTTTGTAAATAGATTCTTTTTTGAAATTTGGTCAAGGGAGTAAAACTTGCAATTTTTATTAATTATGTCAAACATATAGCATCTTTTTTGCTCTTTACTTTTTGTTTAATAAATAGACTTTACAAATAAGTCAAATTTGTTTTGCTTCTTTCTCTTTCTTTGCCTGAACTTCATTATCCTTAATTTATGGACATGAGTGTATATGCTATTGATATATACTACACGATTTAACCTCCTCCCTATACATTAATTGTTGTTTTTTATAAATAGTTACAAAAGTATGCTAGATTACAGCTGTTCAATGGACGAAAACTATTGAAAGTGCATTAAAAACGAAATTACTAGTTTAGATGTGCCAGAAAATAATGGCGTATTTTTACATGAAATTCAAACACATAAATTTTGGGAAATTTTTTAACTACAAACAAGCTGTGCCAAAATATTGCGTTCATACTATATTTTAAAGCAAGAATTTGACAGATACTTTTTTTTCTGTCAATAAAAATGTTCACTCTTCTCCCTTTTTCACGTCTACCCTCTTTGTAAGACAATATTGAAAATGTTCTGAAATTGATTTTTTGGTATTGCAAAGTGTTGTATTTTACAGCAAGAATTTTATAGCTATCTCTTCTTTTCTTGAGATCACGTAGGGTGTTCAAAGAACGTTTTGGCTCCCTAACCCCATATGCTGCGAACTTTGGAAAATGCTGTCTAATCTAGCTCATATTTTAGAAAAACTCACATTCATGCCCAATTAAGTATTATTAGCTTCATTAGACTAGACAAAATATTGATGTACGAAATAACGACATTACATTTAGGTGATCCTTGATACTAGAGTAGGATTGTTTTAGTTATTACGCAAATAGTAGTCAATTTGATTTGATTTGGGCAAAACGGCCGATTATCTACATAGGCCAAGGGGGGAGTTTGGTGACCTCTGCGGGACTTTTCTAAGGGGTCCTAACCCGTATTTACACGAAGTTTTGGGGAAAAGAAATCACGGAAAACTTCGGAAGGCTAGGTTGACGGACACGACCTGGGCAGTTAACAGCGTTATGCACTCAGGCACTGGTCGGACCAGAGTCTTGATAAAGCAATGCCTAAAGAGTAAATCTGAAGATTAAAACTTGTAAAACACATAAGAGTAAAGGAAAAGGTACGCTTTCGTTCAAAATTGAATCAATTCATACAATTTGACGAAACGCGTATCCTTTCTTTACTCTATGTGTTTTTTACAAGTTTTTTACTTACGTTTAACACGTATTTGAGTGTTTTCGTAAATAATCCTGCTAGGATCTTTTTCCGTTTAATTTAGGCTAATCATTGCGACTATTCCCCCGACCCCAAAAAGAAAAAGGGAAAAGGAAATAGAAAAGAGAAAAAGGAGAGAGAAGGAGAAAAGTTAAAAAAAAAAATTAAAAGATGATTTTATAATATAATGAACATTTTTGAATGTTTAATTATGTATGAAAAACTTTTGTGCTTTAGTGATCTCATCAAGAACGTACTTTAACGATTAAAAGTTTTCATTGAAATCTGATATGACCGGTATTTTTCATTTTGATAAATTAGACCGAAAAACTTACTAATGACTCTATCTCACGAAAGGAATTGAGATTTTTTTAGGGATAATATAATGATTTGCCGTTAAATCAGATAATTATTGAAAGACTTAATGAGATCGGGGTTATTTAACATATACTTTTTCTGAAACTTTTAAAACAAGAATGATTCGATTTCTGTTCAAGTTTATAATGTCTTTTTTTTTCCCTTTAATTCAGTTCTTCTTGTTACCTCTCTAAAAAATATGCAAATGACTTACTTCTATTCCATATTCAGAAGCAATTTCAGAATGAAATCAATGGAAAGTTAGAAAGGATATTTCAGTGCTGCATGATAATTTAAAAATCGTGACGTATATTAAAAATATACGCTTTAGCATCGAGAGGTCTACATCGAAAGAGAGGAAACGCACGTGATGTTTCATAAGTTTCCTTAAATTCGTAAGAACATTAACGACTGTGCAAAATTTAAAGGATATAACTATATTAAAGTAGCTGATTGTTTTATTTCAAAACCCTATAAAATAACTTTTCCAAAAACTCTTTTTCTATTCGAGCATATCCATGTAAACGAACCTAAAATTTACTTAATATCTTTGTAAATTATTACATCTTGACCCGTTCAAATGAGATAGTGTAGTCACTGTTACTAATAAACAGCCAAAAACAATGAATATAATGTTCATGATTACCCTGCTTCCTTGTGTTTTCCTTGTTACACTTAGGCAAAGGTATGACACATTTGCTTTCAGCAAACCTTGCCAACCTCCTTTAGCGTTAGAAACTGTTCGCTGTTGCTGCTTGTGAACGTACTTTGACTTGTTTTAACCCTTTCAGGATCAGAGTCAATTTCAACATGTCACCTTTTTAGAATCATTTTAAAGAAAAAAATAATATGCTCTCAATGTCTATTCTTTTTCTTTTTTGTGCGTAAGATAGAACGCTGTGACTATTGTGTTGACATCTGTTAACAACAGAAAGGACTAATAAACAGTATGACATATTGACGCTGAAACCACGCAGCAAGGGTTTAATAAATATTATGTTTCTATTCTTGTTGTTTTAATTTGTATAAATAGATAAAAATATGTATTACAGTTTTTTTTTCTACAAATACGTAAATTAAACAACAAAAAGAAGTGTAATTAACACAGAAAAAATAATCAAAATAAATTAGAAATAACTATTGAATATTTAAAGCAGTTAATACAAACACACGAGAAACACAAATGTAGTTAATAGAAAGACATTATTTAGTAAACAAAATACACCTTATGCCTGAGATAATGTGACTAGGATGAAACTAGGAATATGATACTGTACGTAATATCTTGGCTTCCATTCAGTTCTGATCTGTTCCTAAAATATCTAGAACATTTGAAGTTTAAAACAACATTTTGTTAAAACGCAATTAAATAATAAAAAATATGAAGAAGTTTGTTAGCAGAAGTTATCGCACATTCTTACACATTATTTTCAGTTTTCTTTATTCCGAATATGCAGATAATCATTCTTATTTCACATACAAAGGCAATTTTCTAGAATGCACCCACCGAGAAAGTAACTATATTTCATCCCCCCCCCGTTCTCATATTACCTCTTGTGGATTTTTTGCATTAAGAACGTGGGCTGTCTTTTGGGGGGGGGGGAGAAGGAGAAAGAACAGCGATATATTCACATTGGGGAATGACAAGCAGCTCGAAAATTCAAAAATGAGTGTTTGAGCGTGAAATAACATAACCGTGTTTCGAGGAGTATTTTTATTTATGTGCTCTTAGTTTAAGGGGATATTGAATTTGTAAAGGTTACATATCTATTACAGTTTTGTTTAAAAGTGAGAAAATATCAGTCATTAATAAGTAATGCGTAAAAATACGTATTTATTTTTGCAAAGCGAAGTATAATTTTTCTGCTTCTTCCTTTCATTTAATAAATGTGCTTTAAGATTGTATCATTCGTTTCAGAAAGGCAATATAGGAATAAAAAAATCTGATGTGTCCAACACATGACTTCCTTGCACGTCCATTAGATCAAAAATATTTTCGACGCACTTCCTCTAAATTTATTTGTTTGAAAGAGATAAAATATCAATAATAGTAAGGTTTAGCGATTTCTAGCCAAATATTTCGATATCGCCAAGCTGAGTTCAATTTGAAAGATTTCCTTCTGACACTTTATTTGGCGATATTTCACCAAAAGCCGACAAACTTGAGATAGTCAGCGAGATTTTGGGGATAGCCAAAGTAGTCATTGACCACAGACTTTCAATGAATTGAATGCATCTATACACCTCAATGTATTCAAAGTCATTTGGCTCACCATGTAAATAAATTCTCAGTCGATTGCTGTCAAAAAAGATATTGAAAATAGTTAGATATTAAAATAGTTCTAAATACAAAGTTAAAAAATCTACGGGTTAAAGTTTTAGAGTTATACAAAATAGGAAATAATTTTTGGCGCCAAATTTGGCGATATTTCGGCGAAACTCGTCAATGTCGACGACATTTGCATGAACCAAACAATGACAGAACCAATGTCAGAACAATGTCAGAACAATGACAGATTATCGCCAAATTTGGCGATATTTCGCCAAAACTCGCCAAGAACGATGACAAATGGCGATACTTTGGGCATGGACCAAATGACTGACTATCGCCAAATTTGGCGATATTTCGCCAAAACTCGCCAAGGTCGAGGACAGACGGCGAGATTTTGGGCATGTACCAAACAATGACTGTCTACAGTTGTATTATATTGAAGATGTCCATAGACATTAAGGTGTAAATAAACTCTCCAGTAGATTGGAACCAAAAATCGAGATGCACAACTAGATGTTACAACATTCTTATATATGAAATTTCATAATAGTTTTTGAGATTTGAGAGTTAAATATGCACACACGTACACCAAAAGTCGCCAAGCTTGGCGACTTTTGGCATAGTTCTTGAGGGAGGCACGTGACCGTGGTCGGACCATTAGCTAACTTATGTGGTAGGACGGTATTGTGCTTGAAATGGATGAATGCCCCTAAAATTGCTATTGACCGTAATGTATTGGAAATCTTTTGAGTGTTCCTGTAGCAGAACTATAAATGATAAAGACACTTTTTTTAATGGAGAAATTCATTTTCTAACTCTTTACAGCATATATCACTTCTGAGTCGTTTGAAATAGCCCAATACCTCTAAAAAACGCTTTGATGAATTTCGGCCCATAGAGCGTAATGTATTTCGAATCTTTTGGGCGGTCCTGTAGATAAACTATTCAGTCGAATGGAACCGAAAGGAGAGGAGCACAACTAGATGTTACAACAATCCTAAATATAAAGTTTCAACATTCAACGCCTAACAGCTTTTGAGATATGCGAGTTTAATGAATTTCGGCCCATTGAGTGTAATGTATTTCGAATGTTTGGGCGGTCCTGTAGATAAACTATCCAGTCGAATGGAACCAAAAGGGGAGGTGCACAACTAGATGTTACAACTATCCAAAATATGAAGTTTCGACATTCTACGACCTAATAGCTTTTGAGTTAGGCGAGTTTAATGAATTTCGCCCATAGAGCATAATGTATTTCGAATCTTTTGGGCGGTCCTGTACATAAACTATCCATTCGATTGCCACCAAAAGGGGAGGTGCACAACTAGATCATAGAACAATCCTAAATATCAAATCTCAACATTCTACGACCATAGTTTTTGAGATATGCGAGTTACATACATAGGTACGTACGTACAGACGGCATGGAAAAATGCCACAGTAGACTCGCCATGGTCAAAATGAGTTGCAGACGCGTTAATATGATCGTGCATGCTAGCCTACGATGAGATGCATCGAAAAAAAAATTTTTAAATTAAATTTAGAGGTAGTCAAAATCGGTTTTTATGTCGAAATTTGGCCCCCAAAATTTTTCGGGATCACATTACTTCCTTATACTACGTACAAGGAAGTAAAAAAATTAATATTTTTCCCCATGAAGAGTAATTACTGGTGTACTCACAAAGTGTTTTTTTTTCCGTTGGTGGGAGAGGGATGTTCTCCCCCTTAAGGATAGTAATAGGTAGATAAATTAAACATTATATTAAGTATCATTAATAGGTAAATAAATCAAATAAGAAAAATAATCTGAGCTAATTATATTATAGTCATAATATAACCGTCATTTTCATTATAATTAAATCGTTTAGTAAAATTTAAAAATAAAACACAAAAATAATGCTAGTAGTATGAGCTGAAGCTAAGGGAGTTCATATTTTAGGGAGTGTTTTAACCCCGGGAAAGGGGTTAGACAGGACTATTTCTGGCAAATTACCCTTCTTTTACAGATGGTAAAGTTGAAGCCTTCTTTATTGCAGGACTTAAAATCTACGTTTATAAGATACAGTTTGAAAATTTTCTAAACTCCATTGATTCTTTTAAAATATGCTCAAAATGTCCATTTTATTACCCTCCGCTAAAGAGGGTAATAGTTTTTGGCAGACGAAAAAAGTCGTGGATGATAATTGATAGTAAATAAAATCTTACAGATCTCACGGAAATTTGAAACACACCAAGATCCGACACATGATTGGAATAATGGATACTTGAAAAATTTCAAAGTAACGTCAGATGAAACAAAAGGGGAAACTGTAAGATTTTGTCAGAGCGTCTGCGACTGGCTGTCAAGTTCCCGAGGTTCCGATTTCATTTTTCAGAACTTGGATTTGTTTCCAGAGTCGCGTTCAAACTTTTGTCCCTCCTCGGAGCAAGTGGTGGTGTTCTGTCGTGGCATTTCTAAAATTTTCATTTTTGCGGGATCAGTGTGAAATAGCTCGTAGGCTTGGTATTTCACGCTCTACTGTTCAGTATTACATCGTTAAATATCAGAAGAATATACCCGGGACTGTTGTTCAAGGCCGCGCTGGCCGTCCTCGCCAGTTGTCTAATCCGGAAGAAAGTCATCGTGAAACTAACCGTCTATTTATGCAAAGAAAAAGGGAAGATCCAGATTTTCGTGCTCAAGAAGCGGAATCCAAATCCAGAAGACAAGACAGAAAACGTTTACGACTCTGTCTAGATATACCATCGAAAAGACCAAGAACAGATACTGATCTAAATGTAAGGTGTGAAGAACTAGAATTTCGTAAATTAGCTGAGAAATTTTTCGAAGCTGTTGCTGATGGTCCAATCCACCAATGCTATTGTTGTGATCGACTGTGGTTCAAAAAGTCAATAAGAACCCATTCCAAAACAACTTTACTGTCCAAAGGAGCGACAACGGACTTTATAAAACTAGTCTTTTACAAAGATATCGATGATATTGGCAAATTTTGCAAAACATGTTACGATTGTTTGATTAAATTGACAATACCAGAATTAGCTATAAGCAATGGCTTCGAATTCCCCGAAATACCGGATTGTTTAAAATACTTGACACCACTGGAAGAACGGTTGGTTTCTCCCCGTTTGATTTACATGCAAATACATCCTGTACATGGCTGCCAATACAAATTAAAAGGTTCTGTCAAAAAACCTCTTTAGCGGAGGGGAAACTAATTTCAGCTGAAGGCTGAATATTTTCCTTGAATATGAGGTTTCTATTGGTTCATTTTTATTATTTTATAATATTTTTTTCCGTAGCACATTTTATATATTAATTATTATCGAAAACCAAGATTTTACACCCTAACTAGTAAAACATCTTCTTCACTACAAGGATTTTTGAAGTTATTTAGTATTTATTCAATGCATAATAAAAATGCACTGAAAATTTCCAGCGGCTGAAATACTTTAATGACTGGTGTATAACCTCATAAAGATGCTTTATTTTCTTCTTGCAAGGAAGCGAAAACGGTACGCTGGTACAGTGGTATTAATAATTCCGTCCGTATGAAAAGAGATCATATTCAAATAAGGATTCTTTAAAGATTCGAATAAAATCTGATATAATACTTCAGATTTAGGTAATATATTTTTTTAGAAGTCCTTAAAAGTGTTTCGTGCTTTTTCCTTATCGGCTATTACTGTCGTTGTTATATCGAATAAAACAAAATATATATTCTTTATATTGATGCTTAAGTTAAAAGTACAGCACGTCACGCAATGCTCTCATCGCAATAGAAATTAACCGTTTGTTTAACTGTAATTCCACAAACTTTGCTTTTCTGTGTTACATGTGGAAGGCACGGAAAGGAAATATAAATTCCGTTGCATTTAGAAATAGAACAACCTAATAACGGTAATAAAGTTTTTTTTTATCACCCAATTATTACCTCATAGATTTCTTCTATAACACTTCTGATCAATTCTGAAGCGTCTTAAATTTTTTCTCTAGCTAATCAATTTCAGTGCTTCTTCAACAGAGTGTGTCCTAGGATAGAGCGAACGGTGCGACCACACCGTGTTCTATACCTAGGAAGGCGCCAAAATACCTACGATGTATTACAGATAAATATGGATATCCTTTTTGTTCCAGAAGCCCACATATTTGGATATTTTTTCTTTGCACTGTTTAAGCGATTCCTTAAGATTTGTTGTAATTCTGAATTGATGAACATATGCTTCGATGCTTTAATTTTGAATCAATGATTTTAACGCATATGAATCTGTAAATCCCACACACTGACGTACATACTTTGTTTTTGTTTGCCTTTATTTTATTTCTGTTAGCCGTTATACAAAAGAATATTTGAATTTTATTGAAATTTCCTAAGTTGGATTTGTGAATATATATTTTTCGAAAGCGTGTAGCTGAAATGAACTTACAGGGCGTCCTTTACCTTTAAAAGTGTCTTGGCAGTCTTCGTTTATCCTCTTCAGATAAGACAGAAGTCTCACATCTCAAATTAAACAACAATCTCAAAATTGTTTTTTAAAATCTGTTACATCTTAATCCTTTATAAGGCCGTGGTAAGAATACTTACCACCTACGGTCAATTAAATACAGAAATCAATTATCATTAGTGAATTTTCTGATTTTTGTTCAGTTATTTGGATGTATATTTTTTCCTTACATCTAGATCTAAATTATATTTGGCTTATGAACTTTTATTTCATTCGTCATTTTATAGAAAGCTCGAATAATGACTCGAATATTGAGCATAAGAATCAGCTCTTTTAATTATATATTTTTGCGTTTAATTCCGTGTGCGAGCAGCAGGTAGTTTTCCGACTTTGATTTTGTGAATAATTAATGTGTTCTCCGGCAAATTTTCTATGTTTGTTTAATATTTGTTTCTCCAATTTTCACGTGGGATATTACAGTAGAAGAAAAATACATGAATTAATCCAAAAAAATGGTCCAGGAAAATCCCAAGTACTTTAGACTCTTTGTACATAAAGTCGCCTTATACAGGGTTGAAACGACAAGTAGAAAGTGCGTTTTCAAATAATTTTTCGAATTAAAGCCTCATTCTCTATTTCAGTAGTAAAAAGTTGTTATCACTCATAAAGGAAGACTGCTAAGAGACTTTTAAAGATAAGTGATGTCCTACAAGTTCTTTTCTGCTATATGAATTTCGAAAAGAACAAAAAAAAAGAAAAAAAAAATCACAAACTCAACCTAGGACATTTCAATAACAATAAAATATTCTTTTGTGAAATGGCGTACAAAAGTAAAATAACGGCAAACAAAAACAAAATGTGTGCGTTAGTGTGCAGAATTGACATATTCACATGCTTTAGAATCTTTTATTCAAAATTAAGGCATCAATGCATGTATACCTCAGTTGATAACTACAAAAAATCTTAAAGAACCTTTTTAGCAGTGGAAATAAAAACGTTCGCATATGTCCACCTCTGGAACGAGGAGGTTAAGGGTGATAAGAACTTTTTATTATTGAAACAGAGATTGAGAATCGGGCTTTTATTCGAAAAATTATTGGATAGCACGCTTTCTTCTTGTCATTTTTAGATGTAATAGGTTTTTAAAAACAATTATGAGACTGCTGTTTAATTTGAGATTTTTGTCGGGTGTTAAGAGGATGGATATATTTGAGTCCAAATATTGTTGAAATAATTTTTACAAACAATTTTACTCTTTATTACAGGTGTCAATAGCTAAATTAGTTCAAGAATAATTATTTAACCGTTTAGCGTGCGGTGTCCTCGCCGTGAGGACACAATTCTGACATGTTGACTGCTTTAATATGCAAATTTGATTTCAATAGAATACTTGAGGAGTACATAGTCATACGAAAATCCTTCTGTGTTTGGCACATAATTTCCCGTAAAAATTGTCGATTATTTGTAAAACTGTCAGGATTATTTTTAACAGCATTGATATCTGCTGGAAACTGGAGAATACGATGGAAATACATTGATGCAGAAGAACAACTGGATAGCCTGCCCAATGCTGAAAAACTGGCAGCCTTTGCCATCGCTCGATTTAAATACAAGCAAAATGGTGGTCGATCGAATCACCCATCGCAGGCCACAGATCTAGAGACCATTTTTGACACAGCTGGCTGTCCGCGCACAGCCAGTCTCTGTCAAAAATGGTCTTGCTGGTAGTTAAATCGAGCGATGGCAACGGCTGCCTTTTTTCAGCATTGGGAAATGGTTGCGCTTCAAAGGGTTAATATCTTTTCATTCAGTTCTTTAGTGGTTTCAGCAAAAAACGAGACATATCATCTCATTTTTACTTTCCGAACATGTGCCATGTAAGGAAAGTATTGTAATCATGAAAAAATTCGACTTCGAGATTTTGGTGTATTTACACATTTTGAGGTCTTCTGAATTCATTTATGCTATTTTCACGAGATGTATGTATGTGTGTGTGTGTGTGAGTGAACACGATAGTCCTAAACGGGAGCATTCGAATGATCTAAAATTGGATAAATATTTATAAATCACCTTCGCCAAGACCTGTATAAATTTTGTGATTGATGGACATCTTTATCAACATTTCAGCTACACA
>JAWZYV010014227.1:0-117618 GCA_038373885.1 Cheiracanthium punctorium | reverse complement strand
AATAATGACACGCAATAGTTAAAAGCAATTACACCTTCTGCTTCATGTTTATGGATCGTGATATCCGTTCGAACGTAATGGGAAAAAAGTGGTTCTGTTCAAATGCAAACTGTATTTGTTTTCTGACAGACTGCATACTTATATCATTAAAAATAATTATATGTGACACTCATACATCATGTTTATGATGCTTACAAATGCTAACCAATATAAGGTTGTAAAGATTTTTTTTTTCTATAGAAATGTTTGATCGTTATAGAAAACACTTTAAAAGAAGAAAGATAGATCATGCCAAACCTATTGATTATAAAACACTTGAGGAACCAACACATGAAGACCCTGTTCTCATTTTATGAGACCCTGTAAAAGAGGTTAAAAAAATCCATCGTTTAACTGAAGAATCTAAATATTTTATACACATTGTCTCGCGCTAGAAATGTCTTAGTGTTTCTCTAATGTCACAGATTGTAATGCAATGAATTCTTTTGAGTGTTCCTGTAGAAGAACACTTAATAATACAGACCCTATTTTCAATGTAGAGCATGACTTTGAGAGCCTTAATATTATGTATGCCAACATTATTTCCTTTCAAAAAACCGAATCTCTAAAATACGTTTTCAAGAATGACTGCCCATGGAGTGCGATGTATTTGATTTTGTTTTCTCCTGTAAAATAACTGTAAATGCTACTTACACTATTTTCAATAGGCTACATGGTACATGTACTGTATATATAAAAAAAAATCGTACATATCGGGGTACATTTATGACAGTCAGAACACTGGACGGGTGGACAAGAGAACAGACAAATTGAAATCATTCAAACTGGTAGGTAAATTAAAATCAAATATTCATTTTATATAACATAACGGTATAGGACGAGCGCAGAGAACCCGAAACTTATTCTTTTAAGGGTCGATAGTCTAAAATTCATTTTTCAAGTATTAAAAAATCAAAGTTTGCAATTTTGTTCCATGTAAATCCGTTAACACGTTTTCGGTTCTTACGCATTAACGAATTTTCGTCAGTCGGAGAAATTCTACTTACGCAACCCCCCCTCTCACTCCTAAGCAGATAGCCCTTAGCGCTTAGCCATTCCTTAACGAAACACAATACACTAAATCGGTTGATTACAGTGCTAGTAACAAATTTTCAAAATTCCCAATCAAATCGTCATTGCTTAATATTATCACATTATATATTTTTCGATTTACTGCCAAATAATGAAAATATCGCCAATCTCGGTTCATTTTTCTAAGCATTTTTTTTTTTCGTACAATATTTGGCAATTTATCGCAAAAGTCGTCCACATTGGCGACTTTTGGCACAATTTGAGGGAGTCACTTGATCATCGCCGGATTATTAGCTAATTATATTGTAGGTTATAGTATTATATGCGTTAATTAGATGCCTGTGTCTAAACTGCCATTGACCGTATTGTATTGGAATTATTTTGAGTGCTCTTGTAGAAGAACTAGTTAACTACATACAGACACTATTTTCGATGGAAAGCTTCGTCTTGTAATCCTCAACAACATACATCAATTTTGCTTCATTTCTAAATAGCAGAATATCGCTAAAACTAGAAGTCAAAACCCGTTGTGAGGACAATTGCAGCAGGCTGTAGAAAAAAAAATGTTTGACGAAAGCGTTTATACTCTTAATATATTTAATCTTCTTCTTCCTAAAATAATTAACTTCATATTCAATTTTTTTATTATATATACTAAAATCGAATTTCATGCTCTTCTGGGAAAGTGCAGGAACTTTTCCTATTCAAACGATTTCCTTTCACTGTGAACATCCGCGAGGAAATAATTTTATTTAAAAAAAATGATTTCCTCGTGGTAAGATTTGTAAGTAAGTTGATTGTCGTCGGATTATTAGTTAATTATATTATAGGTTATAGTATTATACGCTTTAAACAGATGGCTGTGTCTAAACTGCCTTTGACCGTATTGTATTGGAATTATTTTGAGTGCTCTTGTTTTATAAGTAATTACTTCCAGATTTATAAGTAAATAAATTTATAAATCTGGAAAAAGTTTGTTTACTATGACGACAATATGAAGTAATTGTTACTTGCAATACCTAATTTTGTCACACAAATGATTAACTTTTTTACTCTCGGAAATAAAATGGACCTGAAAGTAGCGAAAAATCGCTTAAAAATGAGGGAACGGGTGGATTTTCAGGTTTTTAATGTAGCGTAGATTGTTTTCTATATTTTTATACATAATTATGAAAAATTTCAAGCGGATTGCACCAACGGTGTAGATGTTATTAGGCTTCTTGTGTTAACTTTGTAATCTTTTTGCAGTCATGGCGGAAAAAGTTTTACCTTGAAGTCAGGAATCAGCGTCAGTATATCGTAATGATTATACGCTTAAAAGAATAACTTCCCCATACAGTGCAATGTATTTGGAATATTTTGAGTGCATCTGTAAAAAGAAAACTATAAATGCTACATAAATCCTTTTCAATAGGGTACATGGTACAGTACATAAGTATAACATATATAAATTTCGTCGAAATCGGTCCATATTTAGGGGAGTTAGAGCACGGACGGACAGTACTCCACCGTAAGTTAGCCTTTGTATGGGGGAGGGGCGACGTTAAAAGGTTGAGAACCGCTGGGATATTCCATTAAGCGTGTTCGATTGTACTCATTGTATTGTGCTGGAAATGGATGAATGTACCTAACAGCCGTGGATCGTATTCTGTTGGAATCTTTTTGAGTGTTCTGATAGAAGAATTATGAACGCTGCATAGACTGTTTCCGATTATTTCCATAGACTATTTCCGACTATTTACGATAGCATTATTTTGCTATCCCTAATAACTTATATCAATTTTGTTTTATTTCAAATGTATGAATATCTCTAAAATACGCTTTAACTTTTTACATGCCAATGTTCCTTTTTTGGAACATCATGTTTAATATTTTCTTAAAAATAAACTGTCATATCTATCAGTTTGAAGAAAATACTGCTTATTATTGAAAGTGCGATTGATTTTTTGATATATCAAGTATTTTTCAAATGTAAAAATTTAGCCCAGAAAAATTTCTAAAAATTGCCCTTTTTTTTTACAATTTTTACAGTACACAAGAAAAAAATTCTATAAAATTCTCAAAAATTCAAATTCACCCGAAAATTCCCCTATTGTATTTCCAATGTATGAATTCAAAGAAATAATAAAAAAAATTCAAAATATATCAAGGTATCTTTTCCCAATCTTGCATAAAAGTGCAATGTTCCAAAAAAGGAACATTGGCATGTAACTATATATGAAATCAGGGATGTATGTGTTGCTTGTGTTCCTTTATTAGATTTTGATACATTCAGTGCTTATATCTGCAGAACATAACTCTGTCAAAGGTATAACCGATATTTCATTTATTTTTGAAGGGTGAAGAGCTATAGGGGGAGGGGGTGGTAAGGGGAAAGTTGTCATATCTTTTACCCCTTTGCCAGAAGGTGGTGAATAGTTAGTGCTGCACTCCTCTGATTTGAGCTTAGATAGCAACTTGTTACTTTCCGAACATGTACCATGTAAGGAAAGTATTGTAATCATGAAAAAATTCGAATTCGAGATTTTGGTGTATTTACACGTTTAGAGGGCTTCTGAATTCATTGATGCTATTTTTACGAGATGTATGTATGTATGTGTGTATGTGTGTGTGTGTGTGTGTGTGTGTGTTTGTGTGTATGTGAGTGAACACGATAGCTCCTGAACGGGGCATGCGATGGAGCTCAAATTGGGTATATAGGTTATAAACCACCGTCGCAAGACCGGTATTGATTTGGGTGTGTATAGGACTTATAGTTTTTCTACAGGGCTACGACAAAGATTTCTTTTAAATTATGGCCTATGGGGGAAAATTCTTGAAAGTGCGCTAGCGTTTAAACGGTGCATTCGATTGAGCTCAAATTGGGTGTACATGTTATAAACAATCATCGTAAGACCGGTATCGATTTTGATGTGTATAAGACTTATAGTTTTTCTACAGGGCTACGCCAAAAATTTCTTTTACATTATAGCCTATGGGGAGAAATTCTTGAAAGTGCGCTAGCGTTTAAACGATACATTCGATTGAGCTTCATTTTGGTATATATATTTGAATTATTCATCGATTAAAATTTATTTAAATGCTTGGTAATGATCTTAATCGTAAGTGTTCGGAAAGTCGAGTGGAGTCACTCCAGATTTTTTCTTCTGTTAGTAATGAATGTGTACTTCACAAGGGTTTGTTTGTTTATTTTAACTCCTTTTTATGTAGAGGGAACTCATGGGAGCAAGTGACATCAAGTCACGTGCTTGATTTTCTTTCTATAATCTGCAATTTTCGAGGCCATTTCAGTAAGAACTTGTAGAAATGTTTGTAGAAATAGTGTAGATGGTGCAGTCGAAGAAATTTCTAACTATAGACAATGTTGATTTTTTAAAAAGTTCCATGTCGGATGATTGAAATAAGTCAATCATAGAAATTTGTCAATTGCCTCTTGATGAAAACGGGTGCATTACTGATGAATAAATAAATAATAGTTTTGAGCTGATTACACCTGGAGACGCGTGGGGAATAGAATTTTAGAAGAGAAATTAATTTAAATTTGTTTCAGATGAAGCCTAATATCAACATTACCCTGTGCTCATCAATAAATAATAGAAATATGCAAAAAATTCGGATGCACACGACGTTCTTACATGATAAGGGCATTTTTTAGCATGCCAAAAAAAAAAAAAATGTGTTTTGAATGCAAGAAAATTCTCCATGTATACTTCCCACAATATCCTAGACATTGCGAAAAAAAAATGCTAAAAAATTATAAAAAGAAATTACTGTTTTAGTGGGTTTTAAAATTTTTGTACTGCTGGTTGAAATTCTAAGAATAAAATATTTTATTATTTCTTGATCAGGTAGTTGACATTTTTAAAACTGCATTTATTTATATTATCTGTATTATTAGTCAAGTGTAAAGCGCAAAATCGCTTTTATCGTTCTTTTATACATTTATGCATTGCATTTCTTATAAAATATTATGCTAATTTTAAAACTGCAAATTTTTTTTTTATTGAGTTTGCTAAAATTTTAGTTATTTCGCACCTAATTATCAAGTAAAACTTTATTACTGCATAAAATTTTAGAATTATCATACAGCGTTTTGTTGTTTACATGAAGCAAATACAGAAAAGGAAAGACAGCGTTACATGCCGATGTTCCAAAAATGAAACATCCAAGAAATCAGTGAAGGAAATTTTTTTGTTTAATATTCATTATGGGTGTATTCTAATGTAATTTTAATGAATTAATTATATATTTTATTTCTGGATCACAGTGCGGCATTTAAAGGTTTAAAAAATGACTGCTCATAGACCGTAATGTATTCGGATATTTTTTTTTCTTGTCATGCGTAAAAAGAAGTATGAACGCTACCTACGTCATGTTCATAAGAATTACTGAAACTATACATAAAAATGGAATCCTTAAATTTTATACTATTTGATTCTGTTTTATCGCGGTTAACCCTTTAACACACAGTGTTTCCGCTCTGGGAACTCCAAACTCTGGAGTTTTGACTGTTGCCCGACATGAAGAATAGATTTGATTTCTATAAAAATAGTTGCGGGTGACACAGTTCCACGAGAATCCTTTACTTTTCAGCACGTCATTTCCCGTCAAAAAATTGTCACGATTATTTTTAACAGCACTGACATCTGCTGAAAAAGGGAAGAATGTTTGAACAGCTGGATAGATTGCCCAATGCTGAAAAAAAGGGCAGCCGTTGCCATCACTCGACTTAACTACCAGCAAGTTGGCGGACGATCGAAACGTTCATCGTGTGCCACAGATCTAGCGCCCCTTTTTGACGCAGCTGGCTGTGCTGAAAAAAGGGCAACCGTTGCCATCGCTCGACTTAACTACCAGCAAGATGGCGGACGATCGAAACGTTCATCGTGTGCCACAGATTTAGTGACCCCTTTTTTGACGGCAGCTGGCTGTGCCGCACAGCCAGCTGCCGTCAAAAAAGTGTCTCTAGATCTGTGGCACGCGATGAACGTTTCGATCGTCCGCCATCTTGCTGGTAGTTAAGTCGAACGATGGCAACGGCTGCCCTTTTTTCAGCATTGGGAAAGGGTTGCGCCTCAAAGGGTTAAAGCACAGACGGGCAGCCAGTAAATGAAATCATAAATGCTTTTAAACATTGTTGTTAAATGCTAAAATATGTATAATTTGTTTTAAAAAACTATTTTCAATGGAAAGTTTTTTAGAAAAGAAATGGAAATTAAACTCAATTACTTAAAGCATATAGGGGCAACTTCCGGCACGGCGACCGGATGTGGGCCACCACGGCTTCTGATCCGGTCGTTGGAACATATTAAAATCCTATATTAAAACCATGTACGCAATTCAAAATCGCATATAAATCCCAATTATAGTGCCGAAAACTTAGTGAAATAATATCCTAACATTTGGCCCTCAACTTTTCAAAGATTGCCCATACATGATTTAAAGAATCAAATTTTTCCGATAGCAGTCTAGGTTTGCCCCTCGCAGAAATGATTATACAGTCAAACCTCGTTATATGGTCACCCGTTTATAAGGTCTACCCGCATATAGGATCACTTTTGAAAAGTCCCGGCTAACTGAATAGGAATTCTATGCATTTTAATATCGCTTACAGGGTCATGCCATCCTAGCTATACCTGCTTATATGGTCACTTTGATCACTGTGGGAAGTATTTCTTAAAATTGACAAAGGTATCTCTTTTCTGTAAGAGATAAGCAATCTTCTAGCCTTTCTCTCATTGTGTTGATAAGGAAAGGGAGAGTTTGCAAGATTACAAAATGGCTTAATTTCCCCTCCCCCCTCCCCCTACAAAGTTTACTACGGAATAAGCCATTTCCTAATATATACACTGGCCTCCAAAAGTTAAGGAACAACATGCTTTTCGAAGCTCACCATAAAAAAAATGACACTAACAATCAAATTTATAGTTTATATAAATGCTAAAATTGAACTTTATGCAAATTCATCGAAAAATAATAGCTCTATCACTTTTTTTTTTAATAGAAAAGAACAGACATATATGAGTGAGAGAATTATATGCAAATATCAGGCTTCCGTAATTACGCGTGTAACTTTTGTTAATTTACAACTTTTGTTAGCAGATTCGTTGACAATAGGCAGTAGGGATGTCCACAATGTCCGAGAGAAGCCGTTTGCCCCATTCGTTAAGGTGGTGGGCGGTCGGATGGATGGAAATTGGGTTGTCACAGGCTGATGCTGCTAGGCGTCTTAATCTGTCTCGCAGTGTGGTCCGCCGTCTCTGGCATCAATATCAAACCGAAGCTTCTGTGTCCAGAAGACCTGTTCCAGGACGACCACGAGCTACAACACCTGCAGAAGACCGCTTTATAGCTCTTTCGGCCCGAAGAAGAAAAAGCATTTCTGTGTGCAACTTGTTGCAGACCACACTGTAGCATCAGAGAGAAGAATATCCACTGGTGCGGTGGGAATGTGTCTTAACAATGCAGATCTCTGTGCAAAGTGACCAGTTGCGTGTGTTAGAGATGAGACGGGCTCAGCCCGAGCCCGAAAGCCCGAGCCCGAGCCCGGGCCCGACTCGGGCTCGGGCTCTGTAATTCACGATTGCGTTCGGGCTCGGGCGGGCTCGGGCTCGTGAAAAACTTTTCTCCTTTTTTGAACATACTCCTTGAAACAGATTTTAAAAAGTGATTCATGGGATAAATAGACATACTTGTTTTAAAAAATAGCGGCACGGGGGACTAGAAGGCGTGTGAAGCTCCAAAATTTATTGTATCTTATTAATGAAATAGTTAATTTTATTTGTCTTTAGCTGAAATTTCGGGCTCGGGCGGGCTCGGGCTCCAACTTTAATAATATTGCTTGGGCTCGGGCGGGCTCGGATTAAAAGTCTTCGGGCTCGGGCGGGCTCGGTCTTCAAAAAATGAGCCCGAACTCATCTCTAGCGTGTGTCCCCCTCAACAGACGACAGAGAGGGGTTAACGTATCTTAATCAAGAGAGCACGTTCCCTGGACCAGATAGCGATGGGCTTCTGTACTCTTTACAGACGAGTCCACATTCACACTGGAGAGCGATTCAAGACGTCTGTTGATCTGGAGGGAACAAAGCACCCGATTCCATCCATCCAAATCTGTAAAGACACAATTACCGAGGTGAAGGAATATTGGTTTGGGCAGGGCTCTCACTCGGTGGTCACACTGACCTGCATGTGCTCCAAGGAACAACTGGTGTGAGATATCGGGACGAGATCCTATGTTCGGATCTCGTCCCCTTCAAGGTCCATCCTATGTTCGGATGGACCTTGATGCCTATGTTCGGCCAGCTGGCTATGCCGCACAGCCAGCTGTCGTCAAAAAAAGGGTCTATCGATCTATGGCACGCGATGAACGTTTCGATCGTCCGCGATCTTGCTGTTTCAGCTTTTATACTATGACGAAGGTCTAGCGGTCGCTGGCTCTTAGACTATAATTGTTAAGGAATGAGTTTTACTGTTTCGTTTTCCCAATTAACCCTTTGAGGCGCAACCCTTTCCCAATGCAGAAGAAAGGGCAGCCGTGTCCATCACTCGGCTTAACTACTAGCATGATGGCAGACGATCCAAACGTTCATCGCGTGCCACAGATCTAGCCGCACAGCCGTCCGCTATCTTGCTGTTAGTTAAGTAGAGCAATGGCAACGGCTGCCCTTTTTTCAGCATTGGGCCATCTATCCAGCTGTTCTCGCATTCTTCCATTTTTCAGCAGATGTCAGTGCTGTTAAAAAGAATCGTGACCATTTTTTACGGGAAATGACGTGCTAAAATGTAAAGGATTCTCGTGGAGCTATGTCACCCGCAACTATTTTTATAGAAATCATATCTATTCTTCGTGGCTGGCAACAGTCAAAACTTCAGAGTTTGGTGTTCCCAGAGCGGGAACACTTCGTTAAAGGGTTAAATATTTCTTGTTATAACTTGACTGTGCAAGCATCAATGACTTCTAATGCATATTTCTATAAGATATATAGATTTTTAGAAAGTTTAATTAATTTTTGGAACACATAGTAAATTAATAAAGTTAATGTTAGTAGTGCCGTAAAGTAACGTTCTTTTCAAACTAATACATTTTCTACAAATATTGAATTATAAATAACTGTGCCTAAGCATAGGACTCATATTGGTTAAATTTTAAAGCGAGAATTGTATGGATAACATTCTTTTTTATTTCAAGAAAAATGGTCATCGTCCCCCTTTTTCACGTCTACCCTCCTTGGAGGATTCTGTTCGAAATGCTCTGATATTGATCTCTAAGTATTCGTGAATGCTGTATTTTACAGCAAAAATTTTATGGATGCCCCTTTTTTTAGATCACGCAGGATATGTGAAAGAAACGTTTTGGCCTCCTATCCCCCCCTATCCAGGCCTCCATATTAAGTTATGAAGTTTGGAAAATACTGCCCAATCTAGAACCTATGTTAAAAAATTCACATACGGGCTGAATTTCGTATATTTATCTTCAGTAGATTTTGCTAGGCAAAATATTGACGTACGAAAAAATGACAGTACTGTTTGCCTACCGATTAGATAGAAATGTAAACATCCGGTTTAGAGGCGGAAACGGGCTTGTCCGTTAGTTTTGGGGGTGCCAGTCTGATGTGCGCTTGCCATTAAATTATTCAGTCGCAGTTTTCAAGAAAAAAACGATTTATATCATCAAATCCAATCAACTAAGTACTCAAAACACAATAACAATGTACGATCACATAAAAATGAACAAGACGAAAAACGTCCGTTCAATCCGTTCGCTTTCTCCCCTCTTCAACCGGTTCATTTGGATTCACCTTTATTGGCAGTTTGCCAATTTTGCACGTTAACCGCAATCAGACAGCACTTTACCGTACGCCTAACATATTGGCATTTATACAATATTTTATAGGATACTGCACACCAATATTTTGCACAATTATGATAAAAGCATTTCATATTACTTATGCACAATCAATCCAATGTTTGAAAAGAGCGAAATGGTGCATTATTATTAAGAAATATCACAGATATGTTTAGCAGAAGCAAACTTACACGGAGCAATGGGAATCTGATGACAGTCACAGATTTCTAGATAAATAATGTGACCTCCATGTCGATGCTATATGATCTTGCAAGTCATGCACGCGGAAAGCAAACTCTTGTTAGAAAAGAAAATAATGTAAGAAGAATGTTTTGGCTAGTAAATGAGTGAGTTAATCATTCGAAGAAAAATTGATCATGGAAGGTGTTTTATGTTTTTGGGCCAAAAAAATGCGCACACACACATACCTATATGTTATAGAAAATGTTTTAGACTCTTTACTCACAGAAAGGGTTATACATATTATTTGATAAGATTGTGAGTTTAAAAATGTTATAGTATAAACAAGTTCACATTTAATAACGATTTTATACTTTCTATATGTTTATAAACTTTATAATGGAGTAGTTGTAAGTATATTTTAAATATTTTGAATTTTGTGCGTGTGTGTGTGTGTGTTAAGGCAAAGGTTCTCGAGAGCTGTCTGCATTAAGGGAATATGCCTTTTGGGGGGGGATTTTGGGAAATATGTAACAACTAGCTGAAGTACCCGTCCTTGACGGGTTAGTGAATGCAAATTTCCAAAAAGCAAGAACATTCGTCCGCATTGTAGGAGTACACAGAATGAATGTAGTATGCTGCCAAACTAAAGAAAGCGAAGTTATAATTTTTATGTATTCTTAAAATATTACAGGTTAGAGAGTCACTAAGTAATATCATTTCATTCACTTTGGTCGTAATTATGGGATGCGCGAACGAATATCGACGCATATTGAAATAATTTTCGCTAAATCTCAAAATCTAATCAACATTTTTGAAAATTTTATAAGCCTAGAATTTAAGTTGAGTGACAACCTATCATCTCACTCAATTTCGTTTCATTCCCTGCAGTCTTTATTTCGTGATGCTGGAAAAAAATTTCAGCATTTTAAAACGATTTTCGCAAAATCTCAAAATGTAATCAAAATATTTTAAAAATTCAACACCTATAAATTAAGATTAGCAACTACCTATCCTATCACTAAATTTCGTATCATTCGTATGAGTCATTATTACGTGATGTTTGAAGAAATATAAACGTATTTTGAGAGAATTTTCACAAAATCTCAAAATCTAATGAAAATGTTTAAAAAATTGGACACCTATAGTTTATGTTGAGCAACCATCTATCATGTGACCCAATTTCATATCATTCGCTTTAGTCGTTATTACGTAATGCGGGAACAAAGATTCACTCAGTTTTAAACGATTTTCGCAAAATCTCGAAATCTGATCGATTTTTTTTTTTAATTAGATGCTTATAGTTTAAGGTGAGTGACCACCTATCATTTCACCAAATATAATTTTTTCACCTTTGCAATTATTACGTGATGCGAGAACACAAATTTACGCAGTTTGAAATGATTTTCTCAAAATCTCAAAATACAATCAAGATTTTTTAAAAATTCGACGCCTATGTTTTAAGTTGAGTGACCACCTATCATGACACGTAATTTTATATCATTCGCTTCAGTCGTTTTTACGTGATGCTTAAACACAAATTTACGCAGTTTGAAACGATTTTCGCAAAATCTGAAAATCTAATCAGGATTTTTTAAAAATTCAACGCCTATGTTTTAAGTAAGTGACCAGCTATCATGACACCCAATTTAATATCACTCGCTTCTGTCGTTTTTACGTGATGCTTAAACAAAAAAAGCGTCACGGACAGAATGACAGAATGACAGAACGACAGAACGACAGAATGACAGACAGACAAACTTTTTTTTGAGGGTCGCATCGGATTTCCGGGTGCTTGAAACGGTTAGAAATCGCAAAATTTTTGAATTCCAACAAATGTACAGACAAAAGTCTAATTTTATTTATATAGATGTAACAAAAAATTAATTTTTTTTTCCTTAAAATTATGGATAAAACGACACTTTAAAATTTATCCATTTTTATCTGTTAATGTTGCGTTTTCTTTTCATGTCTTAGAAGTGTATTAAAATTAATAAAATTCTCTGCGCGGATTGAAGCTTAAATTCTATTTACCAACCTCCTGTTTTCACTGCAATCTATAGATACTTTCTTTTAACTCTCACACACATTATTAAAGTATGAACTTAGTGACTACTAGGTAATTTTTCTTATTATAATTACTCACAGCCAAATTCATCGTTCTTATTTTGTAAAATTACCTAAACTAAAAAGCTTGCAACGAACGTTTCCAATGGGTTAGGAATTTTGTTTCATTTTAAGGGGACTCTTAGAACCTTTCAAATGGCAACAATATTTAAAAAAATCGATTTTTTAATTTTTGCTAAAAATGTAGTTTGATCCATGCTTTATAACTGAAGAAAGATTTGAAACGATCTGTTCAGTATAAAGGTAGTAAAAGAGGTGTTAAATATTTTAACAACACTGACAATCCTTTAAATATCGCGTCTTAAACTGCGTGCTCTTTTTTAAATTTTTCAAAAAATCATAGCATTTAAAGAGTTAAAACTTCAAGATATATTCTTTTTTAAACTTGAAAATTTTTTTGGTGTACTTAATATTATATGATTAATAGAATTAGGGATGGACTTTATGATATCTTCAAAAGATAAAACATTTAAAGTGAAAATGCAATAGAAAACGTGTTTCTTTCAATGTTTTTCATGAATGCAAACTAAGAAAAATTCTCGCACACAAATTCATTTATAGAAAAATTCATCTGTAAAGAAGAAAGAACGCCCTCTTATAAGCAAAACAAAATTTATTGGTTAAAAAACGATAAATAAAAAAGGAGATAAAATGTTAAAATTCTTACATATTTTATTAAAAATTTTCTTCTAGTTATTTCTCTTTTTCGAGTGCACCAATCAGTCCTAACGTCCAATATTTGAACTATGAAACAAATTCATATTTTACATTAAAAATTTATTGGTATTTATTTTACAACGCCTAAATTTCGCATGCACGCCCACATGTGCATGTTTTAATATAATATTAGCTCCATTTTCATAAAATACTGGTATTTTTTAAATTTCCTAAATGAAATATCGTTGTATGTTTTACTTTTTGTCGCTAAGTCTCTGCTGGTCTCATTAAAATTTTGCAACATTAGTCAAACAGTTTTGAATTTAAATATATATATAAACTTACTCCGGTGAATTAGTGAATTATTCACGTCAGGTTTAGTTTATGTAAAAAGCCTTTCAGATAAGTAGTGGTAGGGCATTGATGATTACGAAACTTGTTTGCAGACAGAATTTACAAATCGGATTATCAAATAAAATGGTTTATTCTTTAAAATTTACATTTGTCTGTGGAAGGCGTGCCTGTATTTTAAATGAGTAGAAACATTTTATTAAACTTTTGTTGAGTAAAAGTACTAAAATGTGCTTTTTTCAGAAATATAGGAATACATTACAAAAATGAAATTTAATTTAGCATAATTGGCATATACAGCATCTTTGTTGGAATTTTTAAAATGTGTATTTTGTTTTGAGCAGTTCCAGGTGGTGTAGTAGCTAAATAGCTATTCTATCACACCTTGGGTTCGGGTTCGAGTCCCGGCTCGGGACTGTGCTTTTAAATTCACTGTAGCTGCTTAAATTTTGCTTGTGAGTAAAAATTTGCCAATTTTTTCTAAATCTCAAGTATTATTTAAAATTTTTAAGAGAAAAATATCAAAACCTATACATTGAATCTACATAAACTGGCATGACTGTTAGTTCAGATCATTTACGTGGTATGTGATTTTGCTTTTCTTGATACAAAAACAGAAAAACGTCATGAACAGACATAAAACCAGGTGAATATTTTTGCAGACCGTTTCGGCTTTTCATGTACAAAAATATAGACATGCCGAAGTATTTGAATTCCAAACAATGGTACCGGAATAGTTTTATTTTGCTTACACAATTGAAGTACTGAATTTTAAAACAATAGCTTTTTTTCTTCATCTAGATATTTGTTTAAAGCCTGTTTGTCTTGTCGTACTCCCTACGCAAATATTTAAACGAAACATCACTTTAAGACCATTTTTAAAGCTATCGGCTAAAATAAAAATGAAAGAACATGTTATCATTGTTGGATGTGGAACTGGCATTAAGGACGCTTCAGAATTTTCAATTGTTCTCTCCTCTTTTGAAGTACTAAATAAATTTTCCAAAATTCCTCCCATCTTGAAACTTTCGCTTGTTAGAAAATCTAGTTTACATTGAACGTGCCTGTCACATATAGTACGGCTCTTGAAATTCAAAAGAAATTTTTACTTTAGATGAAAAATTATTTTCTGTATAGTCATACTATTTAAATCTGCAATTCAATTATCATGAACATTTTTTTTTTCAAAAATTTCTTGAATGCATCTTATGTATAATCTTTAAATTTGGTTACTATACGTTCACCCGTTTTAACTGTAAAACCTTGGATATAGGACGATATCGACTTATTCTAAAGGAGCTGAATGGGCTACATATCTGCCTGTAAGATGGCGCTGTGAGTCGTATTCATTAAGTTTGTATTGTGGAAATGCGTGCGCTGGTGCGGATTACATCATGATGCATCGCTAGAGGGCTCTTATGTAGCTAATCATTAAAAGGGGGTCGAGTATTTTTATTTTGAGAGGCTCACGCTATTTCGCCCGTCTGCCGCAAGTTGACCATAGTCCTAATTCGAGTCCGTGACTGACATCCAGATGGGCATATTTCTTTTTCCGAGGTGGCTTTGGTTTCTCATTTTAATTTCCAATCAATGAACTTTTAATTATGTATGTAATAATGAATAATTTACTATGTGCTTGGGTCCCGTGTTGTATAGTGGCTGAACAACAATTTTACAACACCACGATTCTATTCCTGCCATGGGCTTGGGTGTCTTACACTCCTCCGTCCTTTCATAGGATACAACGTTGGTCTATCTATTAGGTAACTCCATAATAAAGATACCAATACTCCCGGCCACGGACTTTGAAATAGGACGATCATCGACGTATTCTAAATGAGATAAACGATATTTGCCTGTAAGATGGCGCTGTGGTCGTAATCATCGAGTTTATACTGTGTACATGTGTGCATTGGTAGTAGATTGCATCATGATTCGTCTCTAGAGAGCGCTTATGTAGCTAATCATTAAAAGACGGTTGAGCCTTTTCCTTTGAGAGACTGGCTTATTTCGCTCGTCTTCTGCTAGTTGATGATCGTCCTGTATACAAGTCCGAGCTCTCTGCCTTTTCAGTAGCCAATGCTAATAAACAGCAAGTACCCGCCCTTTAAAAAAATAGTAGAATGATTTACAGTTACTATACATGAAAATTACAAAATTGTAGATTTGTTTAAATTGTAGATTTGCTTACAGCTAAACACTTAAAGTAAAGATATATAAATATACATATTGCGAAACATTCATGAAACGCAGCGTACACTATGCTACAAATTATTTTCTTTGATAAACCGCCATAAAAAAAACTTAACTCGAACAATATTTTTATTTCCTTTTTTTATACTTTTTTTTGGCATACTTTTCGCTGATAAAGAATTTTTTGCGTCGGCAGAAAGTGCATTCCATAAGTTTTTATCGCGAGTGCTGCTTGATATGTCTGCCCGTAATGGCAAAGGAGAAAGTACCCTATCTAAGAAACTGTGCTGGGAAAACGTTCCAAAATAAGTACTGTAAGTAAGAAATACGTCCAAGTATGTCTTCTTTCAGTTTCAGATGGTTGTAGGAATGATAAGCCCAGATAATAAGATCAGTTAAACTTGCGCACGCGTTCAAGGAGGCATAATATTTCCACACCCGCACCCACCCCCGAACTTAAGACTATAAAGAAATGAATTTGTTTTTACTGCAAAGCACATTTGCAAAAATGTTTGAATTAAGGTAAACTTTGCAGCTTTTTTTAATTCTTTTTAAAGAAACTTACTGTGATTTTTTTAAAAACACTTCAGATCTTTCACGAACTTAAAAGAAAACACTTTTTTTAATTGAAGAAATGTGCTTAATTAGCATGTTTCTGTTACCATGTGTTCCAAAAATAACCGACGATTTGAGAAATCAATTTAAAAAAGGAAACCGAAACAATAAAAATATGTGGTTTGATGCATCCTGCTTAGTAGACAAGGGAATTCACTCTCACCAATTTTTAAAATTAGTTATACATCTCGTCAATAGATGGCGCTGCTGTTCTGAAGGCATTCATTGGAACGAGACGTAGTTTACAAGGGAAATTCAATGTGAGAAACGGTCCGGGAAACAGTGCAATGCCCTTAACTTCTAAAAGCTTACGCAAACTGACACGGATTGACGTCAGTTTTGACGCCTTGCGATCTTTTGAGGGGGGTGGGGGGAGAGGGTATCGTAACAATACACAAACTGTAAATGAACTGGAACAATACAATCCTGCTACTTGGCAGAATATTCCAACTGAAATGTTTGAACGGTCGTTTACAAATTTATCCCCAGACTGTATCACGCTGTTGCTGGAAACGGTATTTATTTTGTAAACATTCTTTTATAGCTTTTTCAAGTCAGCAGCGTCACCTGTTAATGAACTTTGCAGATAATTTTGAAAACTGGTAATAATAAATTCCCTGGTGAACTAAACAGACTGCAGCAAACCGTACATTTCTATCACTTTTCCGTTTTTCTTTAATTGGTTCTACAAATCGTCGGTCATTTTTGGGACACACGGTAACTAAGTAATACAAATATTTGTTCTAAAAATTAGATGCTGTTTTCATGTATTGGCGACTGTTATTTCCATGAATGAGGTTATATTGTCCTGTTTGACACATTAGATTGATTTGTATGAACTTACAATTCACTCCATTCGTTCAATTAACCCTGCAAAGCCGCGGCACTGCATATAGGGTCCGCAAAAAGTGTGGCGTTAAAAGTGGTTTTTGAAACTGTGCGTGACACTTAACCTTTTCGCTCCGGCTCACACAACAGGATTTTTGTACCAGAAAGCGGCGGAATCTATAAGATTTCATACCCCTACTTCCCAGCTGAAGAGCACGCCTTGCCTTTTGTTTGGTAGGTGGGGTGCAAATATCACTGACCACAAAAGTCCGCAAACAAAATACAAATCTGTATGCTCAATGCCGATCAATTGACTACCACTTTCTCCCCAGTCAATTATCTACTAACCCGCCTGACTCTCCCACAGCATAAGAAAAGGAATTTCTAGAGGCGGGAATCTCTTATCCATCTTCCATGAAGGGTGAATGGATTTCCTGTCAAAAGAGGGGAAAGAAGTCCTTGGTAAGGCATTTGTACCAGCGCCGTTCTTCAGTCAGATTTATTTTTTGGTACAACTGTTGTACCGCCGGAGTGAGAAGGTTAAGTGAATGCAAATACATCATTGATAGAATGTTCAAAAAGCAAATTAGATTTTAAAATTTGAATTTCATAAAGTGTTGAAAATTACAGCATTCATTGTAAAAAGAAAAATAAACCTACGCTTCTTTTACATTTTGTTTAACAATCCTATTTTGAATTGGCATGGTACCAAAGTACAATATCAAACCCAAAAGGTTTGAATACTACTGCCGATAACTGAACCATGCAAACTAAAGTGCATCTCATCATTATGATAAAACACTAAAATATTGCCCAAATTTTGACACTAACAAACGATCGTAAATCAATGAAGATCAATTTTTGATACAAGCAAAAACAACAACCGTAAAATTCTGTACCTTTATTTACGTAACTTTATAATTTACTGTATATGCTTTTGATCAATATTTAAGGAATTAAGTCTAAATCAATGTTTTTGGAACATCCTGTGGACAGCTGTGTGAATATTTATGCAGCACTTCAAATAGTTCTGCGAATATAAGTTTTTCTATGCTTATAATGTTCCCTGCATAATATTAAAAATCATAGCGTCCCCTGTATTTATGCGTACAGGGGACGCTATGATTTGCTATCAAAATATTTAAAATTTATATTATCTATCAAAATATTTAAAAAATCAGCATAAAAAAATCTTCAATATTTTGTTCTAAATCCTTGAGATGAATCCAAATTAGGCTACATAAAATTCATATTCACGGCACACATGAAATTAACTTATAAATTAATTTTTTACGAGGTTGAATTTTTGAAGAGCTGTGTATTGAGACTCTCTCATAAAAATTAAGTTATTGTACCCCACAGCTTTATGCATTACTTCCCTTAATGCTATTCAGCAAATTATATCTCATTCCCGTTTTAATGTGGTACATTCATTACACACTATCACCTGGATCTCCATCCAATTTGAATTAAAATGCTATCAATAAACGCACAATGTTTATGAAAATTTCAGATTTTATTTATGATATAGAACGTTAGAGCTCTAAACGTGCTTTATGAGATAAATGTATCAAAGTCATTTAATTTTATATGTGAATAACACGTTCATTATCGCAAGTTCGTATATATTTTATAGACATAAAAACACCTAAACGATAAAAATGAATTTTTACATATATTCTTTCTAAATTAAATTTTTTTATTCAAGCAAGTGTGTTTAATTTTAGAATGCAATATATTGATAGATATGATATTTATACGATTTCAATATTATTACGAATTTTCGGGGGAACCCCGTGTTCTGGGATTTAAAATAGTTCAAAATTCGTATTCTATGAGTCAAATAGTTAAAGTTTGTATCTTAGTAGAATAGTTTATCGTAAAGTTTGTATAGTTAAAGTTGTAATTCGCATTGTAAATTAAAATTCGCATTCTACGCGTAAACTTTGCCTTTTGCTGCATGAAAGTCGGTCAACTATAACCGGCGGAGATACGGAGTTTGTGTTTTCTCATTGATTTCTATAGCAATTTCTAGAAGTCTCGAGAAATATGAGTCCTAGGCCTTCGGTAACTTCACTTTTGGGGACTTATTTTTGATTATTGATCACTTTTGAAACTGGAAATATGCATCAGGGTTTTAGAACTATCTGTTGCAAAAAAGTATGTTACAATTTAAGGTAATGAGACATGGATAGTAAATAAGGTAATGTAAAAGCAAAATATAAATATATACATACAGTTAATATTATTTATTTCGTAAAGGAATGTGTATCTTCGTTCTCGTGCATTACCAAGAACACCAAAAGTCACCCTATTAAATTAACAATTCAAATCAATCTGATGTTAAATGAGTAATTTCGAGCGAATTTAATAGAATCAGAACAAATAAATTGAACATTTTAGTAGATAATAGCCTTATAAAACTTCAGAAAATTAGTTTTCTCTAATATTGTGTGAAATAATTAGGCGTTTTACATTCCTGAGTTATTTGCAAAGGTAAAGTGTTGAACAAATTACCCTATAAATTTGTTAGGTGTTCAAGAATTCCAATAGGTATACACTGAAATTCTTATACGCATTACTCTTAAACACCACCTGTAAAAATTTGTTACATACTTAATCATTCTTAGGTTAGTTTTTTTTTTTGTTGTTCTGTTGTAACCCCATGTAATAATTTGTCTTTCACTGTTCGCGTGAGAACTAAATTCACTTTATTTTTGGAAGCGTTCATGGTTTTTTTTGTTCTGCTGAGAGTGGGGGAAATGGAAAACACAATTTCAGACAGCTTTTCATGTGTTTGTCACTATGTCAATCGACTATTCGTCGAGAGATTTTAGAAAGTGGAATAATTCTGTACGAATTACGTCGTTAAGTTCATTTCAGGAAAAATGACTTGGAGTGTTCAAGAATTTCTGACATTTATTAATAGTATTAGGTGTACGTATACCCTAAAGTAATATCTTTTTTTGCATAAAATTTAAATAAATTTGAAATAAGTATGTAATTACGTAAAAGCTGTGCCTAAGCATAGGTTTGAAAAATTTTAAATTGTAAAATGAGAATTTAATAGATTAAAAAATAAATAACCACTCTCTCCGGTTTTTCTCACCTGCCATCCTTTTAGGATTATGTACAAGATCATCTGAAATCGAATTTTAGGGATCGTGAGTATTGCATTTTACACCAAGAATTTTACGGATATCGCATTTCTTCTTTGACGTCACGCTGAATATGGGAAAAGAAAGCTTTGGTCCCTTATGTCCCATAAGTTACGAGTTTTGAAAAATGCTCTCCAATCTAGAACCTACGCTAAAAAAAGCACGTACGTGCCAAATGTCGTATAATTAGCATCAGTAGTTCTGGCTAGGCAAATACAATGTTCGTGAAAACGTAACGCCAAAACGTTGTGATGCAAAGATTGTGTCAATTTGTTGTAGAGGGCTCTTGGCGATTGGCTTATCAGCGTCAATACGTCCAAAGATCCAGCACTTGTGGTGCATTACTTTGCAGCAATACGTGTGGTAAAATTACGAGTATTTTTTACAGTGCATGAAACCCGTTGTGAAGGCAATAAAAACATGCACAAAAAAAAGATAAAAAAACATACTTTTAATTGTCTAAAATCTATATTTGTCAAAAATAAAAGAAATAACTTTGTATTCTATTTTTATAACTGAAGCGCTGCTATTTAATTTTCCAAATTAATTATAATTTCAAAACAACTTTCAAGACACACGATATTAAGTTTATTGTTTCCTGGTTCTTTCAGAACCAACCACACTAACTAAACCGCCTAAGTTTAACGTATTCTGTCATCATAACTATTTCTAAGATTATATTCGGAAATATTCGCTAATGGTATTAAGATCACTAAAAGAAAATCCGGTATTAAATGGTTAAAATTATTGTAGAAAAAGGTTAAAGACCACACACAGATTAAAAATAGTTTTTCTTACTTTTTTCGCCTCCAAATGGCAATTCCTTTCCTTCGCTCTTTGTGCTTCTTTTTTGTTCTTTCAGTTAAAAACAACTGAAGAAAGACGAACGCTTTGTACCCCCGAAACTTTCTCACTGTCCTAACTTCTATTTAGGCGTGTTATTTTCAAAGTTATTTATTGATTCTTTAAAGCTATAAAAACTGTGGAGGCTGGTGATTTTTTAAATCTACTTCAATAAGTATAGCAAACAGTTACAGAAACCTTTCACGATTTTAAGTTATTGCTCTTTTTAAATGTCTTTTTACGTCATTTGGTTTCATAAAAATTATACTAACTTGCATTAAGTGCTTCTGAATGAATTTTTTAATTCCGAATTTTTCACAAGGTTATTTATATTTAGTACATTAGTAAAATAAAATAATTCTCGCGTAAATCAAAGATAATGATGATAACACGTAAAAAGAATATTAAAGAAATAACATTGACTACTTGAAGCTAACACTAATTTATCTCATGAGACTACTTGTAACGGAAAAATCATGCAGCGATTATCTAAAAAATTTTCGTTATAGAGACAATGTGTTCAGAATAGAAAAAACCTGTGAAAAGTTTAGTATTTTTTTTTTTTTTGAACATTATTTCTCTTGAAAAAAATGTTATTTGCAAAATGAAAAGGGTTTAAATTTTAAAAACAAGAGAGAAAAGAGCTATCAACGCTATATTAATTTTGAAATACTCTCTATGAAGATGTAAATGTAATATATACATATATGTCTGTGTATATATATATTACATTTAAATCAGGGGCGTAGCCAGAAATTTTTCATGGGGGGTGTTACAACTAGTACAACTCATATATATGTATAACGTGTGTGTGATAAATGTAGTGAGCAATGTACATTTTGTATGGCAAAAAATTTCTCATGGGGGGGGGGGTTATGAACCCCTAACCCCACACCCTTGGCTACGCCCCTGATTTAAATACAAATTACTCAATCGAACAAAGAACATAGAGAATTTTGAAATACTCTCTATGAAGATTTAATTGTAATATATATATATATATATATATATATATATATATATATATATATGTATATATTAAATTCATGTACAAATTACTCAATCGAATGCAATCTAAAAAGGAAGACCCCAAATACAATGGGCTGGCAAGTGTTTCAGTACTGTCCCAAAAAATAGCATTTTTATTTTTGCTTTAGTTAAAACATTATTATAATAATGCTAGGTGTACATGATAAATTATTATAGTGTACATTTCTTCATTATTTTCACATAAAAAGAATTGAAGTGCGTAATGCGTAATATGAACTATAGGGTATAAAAGAATGACAGTATTTGATATGATTTCGTTGGCTTCTATACTCCTAGGCTAACTTCGGTGTTCAATAATGTGGAAGCTAGCGAGTTTTTAAAAACCACTTGAATAACTCCAGAAGACAGTTACATAAACCATTCGCGATTTTAAATTTTTGCTCTTTTTATATGTATTTTTATGTCATACAGTATACATTTATTTCTTAAGCGGAAATTTATCAAAAGGTTATTTATAGTTAGTAGATTAGTAAAAGAAAAAAAATATGCTTGAGTGACACAAAGATAATGATGATAAAACGCAAAGAGGAATATTAAATTACATTGACTATTTGAAGCAAACACTAATCTAATTTATTCCTTGAGACTACTTGTAACGAAAAAAAGTATGCGCCGATTCTGAGTGAAAAATTTTCTTTATCAAGATAACACCGGTCAACAAAAATTAATTTCTGTGGGGGGGGGGGTTCTGGTCTCATGCTTAAATTCTGTTTCTAGACATTGAAAAACACTTAAATTTTCATTTTTAGTTCTTAAAGGCTGCTTTTGTCTGATTTACGTCGATAAGTATATTTTAATTTATTTCATAAACGAAGGATGGCAGCACTTTAATTAACCCGAAAGTAAACTGTATTATTATTTGTAACTCTGTAGTATTGCTTGTACTATTATTTGCAGTATTATTTGTAATATTATTATTTGTTTGTATTATTATTTGCTCATACGAACATACAAGAAATACGAATAATATTCACTTTTAGACATTAATTTCTTATTATTTTACATTTATATGTAATTGTTTATCACAAATCTTGAATAAAAAAGACTTTTATATCCAACAAAAACTTTTCTGATCATAATTTAGCGTGGATTTATAAAAAAAATTAAAAAATCAGTGATTTTCGCCAAAAAATTGAAAAATTGCTTTCATTTCTACAAAATCAAACTTTCATTTAAAAAAAAAATATTTTCCTTAGTTTTGGGGTAGGAGAAACTAAAATTTAACATGTAGAAGTCAGACCCAAAAATCGTGTTGACCGCTGTTATTTATTCAGAATAGAAAAAGTTTTGTTGAAAATTTTTATTCTTGAACATTATATCTCATTGAAACTAAGTTTTTTGGAAAATAAAAAGGGTTTAAATTTTTAAAAAAATAGAAAAGAGAGAGCTGTCAACGTTATATTAATTTTTAAATACTCTCTTTGAAGATTTAAATGTAAAATATGTGTATGCATATATGAATAAATTACTCAATCGAATGCAATCTAAAGAGGAAGACCACAACCACAGTGGGTTGGCAAATTTTTCGGTACAGTCCCAAAAAATAATACTTTTCGTTTTACTTTAGTTAAATCAATACTATAATAATACTAGTTGAATGGAAAAATTTATTATATTTAGTGTAAATGTCTTCATTATATTCCAAGAAAAAAAAATTAAAGTACATAATATGAAATATAGGGGATAAAAGAAAGTCAGCACTTGATATGATTTCTTTGGCTTCTATACTCCTAGGAAAACTTCGTAGTTCAATACTTTTGAAAATGGAGAAATAATGCTTAACACAGAATAATTCAATAAATATTAATGAAAACATTTAAGTACAATAGAACCTGCTGAAGTGACCATCATGCTAAACAGACCATCTGTCTAACGTGACCAATTTTGCACAGCTTCACTTTACAGCCACCACACTTTAGCGCCTTGATAAAGTGATCAACTTTAGCAGGTGAACAGTTAAGCTCTTGCCGAGGTTGCTCACTACAGACAGATTCCACTGTACAATAAATAGCTCTTGTAATACACAACAGTTTACGATGCCACAGATACTTAATTGCCACAGGTACTTAAATTTCGTCGATAACTTAACGTTTGAATTATAGACATATGCACTATACTTTAAATTCATATCTACAACGTTATACCACTTCAAAACTGCAATCAATTGAATCTTAACTAATTGAATTTGTTGCAAGAGTCCTAAATTCAAAATTTCAACGTCCTTTCAGCTAACAAGTTTTTGAGATATGCGATATACAAGTACATGTATTCTTACTTACATACCCGGATAGCACAGTAACATCTAAATGACCCTTAAGTGACAGTCACATTCAGTGATGTAAAATACCCGGGTATTTATTTTCAAGGGTAAATATCCGGGTATATAACCAAAATGGCTATTTACCTGGGTATTTATTTTTGAATTAACACTATTGTTTTAAAAAAAAGGTTGTATTGGTGCGTAAGGATATTCACACACACACACACACACACACACACATATATTTATATATATATATATATATATATATATATTAAGTATAAAATAAAAAGAAGAAGAAGAAGAAAAAGAAAAACGAAAAACCTAGGAACCCTTTACAACATTTTAATTTCATAAAACATCAAAAATATATAATTATGAAAAGAAGCTATAGGATACATGTTGAATAAAATACTTGATTAAATATAGCCTATAAATATAACTGTTGGAATAAAATTGTAAATAGGAATAATAGCAAGGTGCAGTGGATCTGATATTTTGAAAAAAAGAAGAGAAATTCAACCATACTAAATATATACAGACAGTAAAATCTGAATTACGTATCTGAATCTCAGGAGACCGAAAATCAAATTTGTAATTCTGAAAAATTCGTTAAACGGAAATTTTATTATAAAAAAAATTGGTATTAATGATTTTTTTAATAGAAATATTTTGTTCATCATAAATATTCATAAAAGTTTAAATTTACCGTAAAAAATATGTTTTTAAAAATATTACTTATAACTACTAGTTTTATAACTATTTGTATGTAATTTTTATTTTAGTGATCATTAAATCAATCATAAGATGCATATAATCCTATCTCCCCTTCAATAACAAACCATAATAAACTATCACAGTTTAAAAATAATAAACATAACATAAGCCCTGGGATATAATAGTAAACTTAAAATAAGCTATGAGGTATATTAATCAATGTAACACATTAAAAATATTGCCAAAGCTGTCACTTGCATAAAACAATTTAAGGAATACCACAAAACTTCCTTCATTATTAAAGTTAGTAAAAAAAATGCCGTATAACTGATAAAGTAGTTTATGCCAAATAATCAAACACTTAATAATAATAATAAAAAGCACTACAAAAATACTCATAATAGAGTCAAATTAAAATTAAAAACTTTGTATTAAAAAAAAAGGAACAATAATCGTAATATAATTGGTATTAATCATAAATGTTGTTAAGAACAGTTATTCCATTCTAAGTTGAAAATACTCAGTTTTGGGGTATTTACTCAGGCCTTGGGTAAATACCCACAAAGTATTTACCTACCCAGTGGGTATTTACCCACCCCAAATCACTGGTCACATTCCGGTCACCTTGGGATACCACAATGTGGTTGCATGGTGACCATATTGTAAGGTCGTCACTTGGTGACTAGCCACAATGAAGCATCAAAGGGACCACACTGTAAAGTCACCTCATTTGCCAGTCCCAATGTGATTATTTTATGATACTCGGTGACAACTGTGACGTCATTGTAACTATCTTTGCTATGAGGGTAAGTGCATACAGATGTCGTGCCATAACTATTGAAACTGACTTCATAGTTCGTCAAAATGAATAATATATAAATACGTGTTTATACATGTATTTTTATGCACTTAGAGACATCAAGCATTAGTTTGTAAGTAAATTTACTACACGCAAAAGTACAGTAAGTAAATTTACTAAGTAAGTAAATTTACTACACGCAAAAGTACAGTAAGTAAATTTACTAAGTAAATTTACTACACGCAAAGTAAATTTAGGGATTATGAAAATCCGTATTTTTCGTGACTTGAACAAATCGTTTGTTTCGTTCAAAAAAGTAAAAACCATAAAACTGATTGGGCAGTGTCAGTCCGATACTTTTCAGAATCCACAGTAATTCTAAATTTCTTTGTTTGGAACTATATAAACAATAACAAATCATTTTCTTACGCAATATTACTTATGCTGTTTTTAGTCGCAAACTATATGTAACGGCATTTCCTCTTCATATCTTTACCACGACCAAATAAGCATAAAAAAAGAACATTTTGCAAAAACACAGACCATAAAAATTGAAAGATATTCACATCAAGGCCCCACATTTCCGTCCTCCTCCGAAGAATATTTTCTTGAACGCATGAATGAAGACGATAAGGCGTGAAAGTACACTTAATGCTTTTCCCTTTCAAAAACATGGAAGCCTCTTTTTTTTTTCCCCTGAAACACGTAATCACCCCCGAGGATTTCGGGAAGGTCATTTGCAAGAATATATAGCTCCAAAAATAACACACGGATCCACTACATCCATTGTCTGCGCACCGGTGCACTGGTATTCTTGCAGACATAAGCGTAAAGTTTTCAAAATTATTTGGGGGGCCGGGCCCCACAACCACATATATTCACGTCAATGGGGTATATACATATGAGTTAAAAGTCGTAACCCCCCCCCCGCCCCATGAAAAATTTCTGGCTACGCCACTGATTCACATACATATAACTTACTCATAGTTGCCAACTACTACGGAATATAATGAACCACTTTTTCTACATGATTTTTCGGCTTAAAATATAGAAAAATTTTTGTGATGCGCGCGCAGCTGGTTACTATTTTGAAAAAAAATAATTAAACATACTGTTTACAAAAAGTGGTTATATTCCATAGTAGTTGGCAGCTATGACTTACTATATATAAGTGCAAATTATTGGAGGCGCTCGATCTCTATGGGTCCATAGAATTCTACACCCATGTAAGTTAAGTATCCATGTTAGTATCTTCCTACCATGTTATAAGTTAAAAATTAAAGCAAAGTAAAAAATCCAAAGGGGAAAAAAAACGTTTTCGATGAGAGAGTGCATTTTAGACACATCTTAACTTTTCTTCATTTCATACTTTACATTGCATAATCTGATTTTAATGAACCAGAGCCTGGCGAGGGCAGCTTATAGTAACATTGTGTGTTACGGGGTGTCACAATGAATACTAAATCATAATTGAAATCAAGCGAAGAAAATTTTTAAAAGTACAAGTAAAGGTTTTTTTTAAACATTTGTAAATAGCGTGAATACTTTTTTTTTATGTTAGTATAAATTAGTTTTCTGTATTGAGTGATAAATTATTGGGTGGGCTCAGTCCCTATTCACAATTTATTGGGGGGGCTCGAGCCCCACCGGCCCATATAACTCTACGCCTATGCTTGCAGATGGATATCACTGTAGCTATCGATACGGTAGGAGAATGGTTGCCATAAAATTTTATTGTAATGTATTCTAAGATAATGTCGACTTAAGTATTATTACACTGAAATAAATGCGCGGTAAATGACTAGCCCTTTTGTGTTTCATTAAATGTTACGAAGCATCAGAATGTCACTGATTGGAAGGAACTTCATATTTTTCGCGGATTTTTTAAGAGTTAGTTCACATAAACAGGAGAAAAAAAGGAAACCCATTTTTTAAAGTACGCACTATAATGGTATACGTTAAAATATGTCAATATCCATGCGTCGTCCCAATTTTTTTTCCTTATTCCATTAAGTTGGAAGGTGTATCTTATTCATGAGTGTTCAGCATTTTTCTTCCTTGTTCCATAAAACACTTCTTTATAATAAAAGTTTCTATTTAATTCGACTTCTAGAACTGTATTACAATCTTCGTCCAGCATATTCTAACTATACTTCACCTTTATAAATAATGTTTGGAACGTGCATCATAATCCATGGTGTGCCGTATTTTTCTTTCTTGTTCCATAAAAAAATTCTTCAGAATTAAAAAAATATGTATTAAAAATCTCAAAGTAAAACTGTTTTACAGTCTTCGGCAGGCATTTTATAATTATGAGATTCAACCGTATAACAAACTGTAGAGTTTGGAAGTATCTAACCAAATATCGCCACGCTAGGTTCAGTTTTGGGGTTTTTATTTTTTGCACAAAATAAGGTGATAAATCATAGAAAATTAAATCCTAATATGGCATTTTTCAACATTTTATTCTGCCCCCCCTCCACCCCATCGCACTATCTGGCAACCCTATTGATTGCAGTGATATATAAAATTGCAGTGAAAATGTGTCGACGAAAATCTGTCCACAAAAAAACTATCCACAAAAAAAGTCTACAAAAATGTCGACAAAAATTACCACAGTGAATTAATTATATAGCACTCTATTGCATAAAAAAGAAACGGAAAAGGTAGGATTTATAAGAAAGGTTTTTATCGTATACATGAAAGATTTCATAGCTGTGTAAAATTAATATGGCTGTGTTACCTTGAAAAGAATTTCTCATAAGCATCCTATCTTACCGGCTATTTCAATTGTGATAGCAAACCCTCGTCTTGAAGAAAAGAAAATTTACCCAGCTTTCTTCATTGCGAACTAGATATTTTCAAGGATTTCATCAAGATAGTTTTTATATTCCGTGAGTGCTGTTGCTAATGCATGAGTGGTTGCCCAGGAATCACAGGAATGTTCAGAGGAGTTCTGAGAACTTTTGCTACCTGGGTGTATCTTGACAGTGCGTTGCTTCCTCTTATAGATCTCACAGATGATAAATGACTGAAATATATACCAAAGTAAGTCGGACTACCTTTTCCAGGTTTTCTTAATTTTGGTTTATTTCTATGGCAGGAGCTTGATATAAGCCAGTTCTCATTACTCTACCTGCAGACATATATTTTTTTCTTTAAGTAATCGAGTTGATGAACATTTTATGGTTAAATATCTGTATCAATAAGATATTTTTGACGCTATAATTGGTTAGAGGGACAATGCTAAACACTCGATAATAATAAAGGAAAATATATCAAGGGATTAGCAATTTTCAACAAATTTCCAAAAATTATTTTTTTATTGTTTCCTTAGAAAAATAATACGTCTCAATAGGATTTTCAAGGGACCTGATAGAAAAATTACGTTTTCAGAGTGCATTTAGTCTTATATGTTAGAAACATATGTCACAAATAAAAAATCTCCAATAACCCTTTTTAACATAATATTTTTTTATTAGGATAAAAAGCAACATTTTATCGTGTATTCAAAAACGTCCATACTAAAATGATTATACCAAAATCTATAGTTACATTCTGCAACACATAATGGGTAAAATGTACCAATCCCGAAGGAAATTATTTCAAAAGAAAAAAGAACCACTACTCTTTGCATTATTCAAAGTATCTCATATTGTTCGAAGTATTTTTGAAACGACAATGAGTTTAAGATGTTCACTGTATTATGTCTGAGAAAATGAAAAGAATTTTATGAATTTTTAAAGGTTTCGTGAGTGTCATTTATTCAAAATGACAATTCTTTTTATTGACAGAAAAATTTCGCTTTGAGATACATGAATTTGTAAATGGATTATATGAGATACCGCGAAGGCCAACGTTGTTGCTATTTTTAAAATGAATTCGTTTTTTTTTGTGGTAGAATATAAAGCTTTTAGTAATGTAATATATGAAATTGAATAGATATAATTTGATATAATATGAACAGATATAATAGCACTCAATTTTTATAAGTACAAAATGCATAAATGTCTAGTCGGAAAAGAGAAAAGTTTTCTTGAAGACATATTTCGCAATTAATTTTACTAAATTTACCATGCTTTGAATTTATAATGCATTTAAAATTTTGTGAACATCGGAACATATTTCAGATTTAAAATATCCAATTTTTTTAAATGTTACAAACAGTCTTTATGAAATTAAATGTTTTTCAAAAAGAACTAGGCGTGCATTTTTAAAATTATTTTTAAAAGGTTACACTGAGCAAAATTCAAATAATTTTATATTAAGCTCATTACAGCTTGAGATTAGAATCTACAACTTTTCACAATCACGGTAACGAGCACTACAATATGAACTACAATTATGCTATATTACAATGTATACTATTTGCTATCACGTCATATTGGACAAAATAGACAATTACATATAATAGACAATTGCATATTTTCACTTAGTAATTATCTAGTGCAAATACTTCCACATAGCATTTTCTTGTTGCTAATTTAAGCTTTTTGTAATAAAAATTAACGCACTTTTTAAGATCTCAGCCCGCACTCTCTCAAGTATTGGAGATATTGTTTAGCTAACTGAATTTTTGAAATTTTCTTTTGGCGCTAAGTTAAAGATATTTCGCCAAAAAGCTGCCAAACCAATGTTCGGCGTGAGTTGATGAAGTCAGTAATGCTTGCTTTCCTGCATCCGTTTAGTACATCCATGCCCGCAACCAATGCGAAATGTTTCCAAAAACGGAAATGCTCACGTCCCTTTAGGAGGGGGGGGGGCGCCCCCCAGTTTGAGAATCGCTGTCGTAGACAAAATTTGATTCCCATGAAATTTTCAAAATGGCCTGCTTAATGGCATAGACATTTTCCCACAAGCCGGATATTCCAATTTACGGGATCAGCTTAACAAATTACTGTATTTAGGTACATGAAAATTTATTGCATTAAGCAGGATATTCTTTTAGCCGACATCCCATTAAGCGGGTTCGATTGTATGTTAGTTTCTATACTGCCCCTAAAAATGTGTAAATGATCATGTGTTAAAAGTGGCTTAAGTCCCCAAACGCCATGTTTCATACATTAGTGAATTTTGATCGATCGTGCAAATATCGAACGTTATGTGTTTGCAATGTTTGTGTATGGACGTAAAGATATGGATATCGGTACCTGGAGGCTACGTAAAATTTTAGATTATGTACTTGAGACACACTTTATATTGAATGTTTTCACCTTAAACTTTTAATATTAGCCGCCTGCATCTAATTTTGATCACTTTTGCAACTGAAAGTATGCATCATGGTTTTAGAACTAGCTGTTGCAAAAATTAAGGTCGGGATCACTGTATGTTGGAATTTAAGGTAATAAGGCATTGACAGTAAATAATGTTATGAAAAAAGCAAAATATAAATATATGCATGCACTTAAGGTTATTTATTTCGTAAAGGAATGTGTATCCTGATTCACGTTTATTACAAAGAACACAAAACAGCACCCTTTTAAATTAACAATTTAAATCTAATCTGACATTAAATGCGTATTTTCGAGGTAATTTAATAGAACCGGAACACATAAAATGAACATTTTAATACATAATAGGCTTATAAAACTTCAGGAAATTACTTTCTCTAAGATTGTGTGAAATGATCTGGCGCCCCTAGTAGCACAATTAGTCCGAAAGACGTTTAAAACACGTTTTTTAACGTCAAAAAACGTGTTTCCAACGTAATTTGAACGTTTTTTGAACTAGTTGTGCTACTAGGGGCTTTACATTCCTGAGTTATTTTCCAGGGTAAAGTTTTGAACCAATTACCATATAAATTTGTTAGGTGTTTAAGAATTCCTGTAGGTATACACTGGAATTCTTAAGCACCTTACTCTTAAACACCATCTTATATAACTGTAAAAATTTGTTACATAAGTAATCATTCTTAAGTTAGTTTTTTATTGTTATCTTATAATGCCATGTAATAAAATGTCTTTCAATGTTCGCGTGAGAACTAAACTCACTTAATTTATGAAGCGTTCGTAGATTTTTTCTAGTAAATGGGGGGAAATGGAAAACACAATTTCAGACAGCTGTTAAAAAGAATCGTGACCATTTTTTTACGGGAAATGACGTGCTAAAAAGTAAAGGATTCTCTTGGAGCTCTGTCATCCGCAACTATTTTTTTAGAAATCCATTCTATTCTTCGTGAAAGGCAGCAGTCAAAAACGCTCTGGAGTTTGGTGTTACCAGAGCGGGAACACTGCGCGTTAAAGGGTTAAATTCATATCTGCTTCGTTATACCACTTCAACACTGCAATCCATTGAATATGAACTAATTGAAGTTGTTGCAAGATTCGTAAATTCAAAAGTTCTTTCAGCTAAAAGTTTTTGAGTTTTGAGATGCGCCATCTATGAATACATTTTGCAAGTATTTTTTTTTTAAGATGGAAAAAGAAATTCTTGATTCTGTGAAGCACTACTATGCTAATCGCGTATTCATACAATTTGCTGCTTTCCTGTGAATTTTTTAATTGTGTCAAGGACTTTTCGGGCTCCTGTATTTGTACGCACGTACAGATTTCACGCATTAGTTTGTCAACGTAAATTTAGGGATGATGAAAACCTGCATTTTTCGCGATTTGAACAAATCCTTTATTTTGTGCAAGAAAGTAAAAACCATAAAATTGATTAGGCAATGTCAGTCCGACACTTCTTAAAGACTTCGCAGTAATACTTTTATTTTTCTTTTGAATTATTAGGTTGTAACGAAAGTTTCCCGCCACGCAAACATCGTCAGCACACAGTTCTCGTTGGCGTATTGGCTCCTATTTTGTCAAACGGTTTTTGGCATTTGAAAGAAAGAGGTTTACTTTATAACACTGTGTTGTGAAATCTGTAAAAAATAGAGTTATCATTAAGTATAAGGTGTCCCAAATGGAACTATCACTCTAGAGGATTATAACCATCCTTTACTTCCAGTTGTGTTGCAAAAAGTCAGCTACATAATATCAACGAATTATGAGTGCAGCTTTAAGTACTATTGTTGTATCATGTGACACTGTGCAGGTTTGGTACCGAAAGTTCAAAAACACTTATCTAAGGAGTTAGAAGTTAGTATTTCAGGCAGATATGGCGGGAAAACTTTCGTTACAACCTGATATATACCCAAAAATAAATCATTTCTTACGCAATATTATTTATGCTGTTTTGGCCGCAAACTATATTTAATGACATTTTCTCGTCATATCTTTAGCAAGAACAAATAAACATAAAAAAGGACTTTTTTTTTTGCAAAAACACAGACCATAAAAAATTGAAAGATATTCACATTTCCCTCTTCCGAAGAATATTTTCTCGAATGCATGAATGAAGACGATAAGACGAGAAAGTACACCTAATGCTTTTCCCTTTACAAAACACGGAAGACCTCTTTCTTTTTTTTCCTGCAGCATGTAATTCGGGATTTCGGGAATGTCATTTGCAAGGATACATAGCTCTAAAAATAATCTTCGGATCCACTTTATCCATTGTCCGCTCACCGGTGCACTGGAATTCTTGCAAATGGATATTACTGTAGCGATCGACGAGGAGAATGATTGCCATAAAATTTTATTGTAATGCATTCTAATATAATGTCGACTTAAGCATTCTTACACTGATATAAATGCGTGGTAAATTACTAGGCCTTTTGTGTTTCATTAACCCTTTAAAGCGCAGTGTTCCCGCTCTGGGAACACCCAACTCTGACGTTTTGACTGTTGCCAGTCACGAAAAATAGATTTGATTTCTATTAAAAATAGTTGCGGTTGACCTAGCTCCACGAGAATCCTTTACTTTTAGCACGTAATTTCCCGTAAAAAAATTGGTCACGATTATTTTTAGCAGCACTGACATCTACTGAAAAATGGAAGAATGCGAGAAAAGCTGTATAGATTGCGCAATGCTGAAAAAAGGCAGCCGTTGCCATCGCTCGACTTAACTACCAGCAAGATGGCGGACGATCGAAACGTTTATCGCGTGCCACAGATCGAGAGACCCTTTTTTGACGACAGCTGGCTATGCCGCACAGCCAGCTGCGTCAAAAAAGAGTCTCTAGATCTGTGCCACGCGATGAACGTTTCGATCGTCCGCCATCTTGCTGGTAGTTAAGTCGAGCGATGGCAATGGCTGTCCTTTTTTCAGCATTCGGAAAGGGTTGCGCCGCAAAGGGTTAAATGTTACGAAGCGACAGAATTTCACTGATTGGAATTAACTTCATATTTTTCGCTGATTTTTTTAAGAGTTAGTTCACATGAACAGGAGGAAAAACAAAACACTTTTTTTCAAGTACGCACTAGAATGGTATGTGTCAAAAGTACGCTATAATCCATGCGTCGTCCCAATTTTTCTTCCTTATTCCATTAAGTTGGAAAGTGTATCTTATTCATGAGTGTTCCGCCTTTTTCTTCCATGCTGCATAAGACACTTCTTTATAATAAAAATTTATATGAAATTCGCCTTCTAGAACTGTATCACAATCTTCGCCAATCATATTCTAACTATACTTCAGCTTTATAAATAATGTTTGGAATGTGCATCATAATCCATGGCGTGCCTTATTTTTCTTTCTTGTTCCATAAAAAAATTCTTCAGAATTAAAATCTGTATTAGAAATCTCCAACTAATACGCTTTTGCAATCTTCTTCTGGCATATTATAATTGTACTGTTCAACTTTGTAACAAACTATAGGTTTTGGACGTTTCTAGCCACATATGGACGATATCGCCAAGCTAGGTTTAGTTTTGGGCAGTTTTATTTTTTTTTTTGCCCAAATCAAGGTGATGATTCATCGAAAATTGAAATCCTTGACAACTTCTAGAACTGTATTACAATCTTCTCAAAGGTGAACTTTCAAACTTCACCTTTTGTTCTCCCCTCCCCCCCGTCCATCGAACGATCTGGCAGCCCAATTGAAAACTGCATTGAAAATGTTTCGACGGAAATCTGTCCAGGGAAAAACGCTCCACAAAAACATATTCACAAAAAATGTCTACAAAAAACGGCGACGTACCGCAGTGAAAGAAATAGCACTCTGTCGATAAAAATACATTGAAAATGTAGTATTTAACCCTTTGAGGCGCAAACCTTTCCCAATGCTGGAAAAAGGGTAGCCGTTGCCACCGCTCGACTTAACTACCAGCAAGATGGTGGACGATCGAAACGTTCATCGCGTGCCACAGATCGAGAGACCCTTTTTTGACACAGCTGGCTGTGCGGCACAGCCATCTGCCTCAAATAAGGGTCTCTCGACCTGTGGCACGAGATGAACGTTTCGATCGTCCGCTCTCTTGCTGGAAGGTCGAGCGATGGCAACGGCTACCTTTTTTCCAGTATTGGACAATCTATCCAGCTGTTCTCGCTTTCTTCCATTTTTCGGCAGATGTCAGTGCTGTTAAAAATAATCCTGACCATTTTTTTACGGGAAATGACGTGCTAAAAAGTAGAGGATTCTCGTGGATCTATGTCAACTGCCACTATTTTTATAGAAATCAAATCTATTCTTCGGGACTGGCAAGTGTCAACACGTCAGAGTTTTGTGTTCCCAGAGCGGGAAGACTGCGAGTTAAAGTGTTAAGGAAGGTTTTTATCGTTTTTATTTAGGATTTCATCGTATTGTAAAATTAAAATGGGCTGTGTTTCGTTGAAAAGAATTTCTCACAAACATCATATCTCGCTTCTGTCTCAGCCAGTTATAACAAACTGCTTGCTTGAAAAAAAAAAAAAAGAAAAAAAAAAACAATCAGTCGTAGGACTGCACGGCAGAATGAAAACTTCATGTCAAGCTTTCTCAAATTTATATTTATGCAGTTAAACAGGTTTTCACACATTATTTTATTTTTATTAACAAAAACTAAACATTTATGAACCTTATTTACATTTTTATGCATTTGAAAATCTTTTTTTTTTAAATTTAAGTGTTTTTTTTTTTTAAGACTGTAAGGGTATCACACATTTATTTATGATATTATCACAATTTCACACGTTTTTGTACGTTTGTACACATTTTAAAGCAGTTTTCATCGGGTTAGTATTGGTATATTTTAATTTTTAAATTTAATTGCGTTTCGAATTTCGTGCTCAAATTGTGTGTACATTTAAAATTTAAAAAGAGAAAGGAAGTGACCGCATAGGCCGCAACATGACACAACTGGTGTATGTATGCGCACGGTATACATCAGCCACGCACATTTTCTCCACGTGCTGGATTTTGTTCGATTTAATCAATAATTATGCACGTGAATTTATTAATTATGAATAATTATGTACGTGAATTTATTAATTATCAATAATTATGTACTTGCATTGTAATTAACAGTAATCCTATTTATTTGTAATGAATGACGGATTTATATTTCAAATTCAAACATGCTGTAGTATAGCACTTATAGTTCAAATAATGTACAGTACCTAATTATTAACACTCTCCACATTATCAAATTAACTTTATTGCACTGTAATAATAGCTTTCCAAATTAAGTACTATAATTAAAAAATCGAAAATTATAGCACCTAACTAGCTAGAAAATTTGTACTTTTTTTTGTAAAAACATGTAGATTATACACAATCTGTACATAAAAAGTGGATATTTTTTAATATTTTGAAAGAATACACTTGTGCTAATTGTATGCAGTTTTTATGCAAACTAAAACAGAAATATACGCAGTTTCAAACGATTTTCAGAAAAACTTGAAAAATCTAATCAATTTTGTTTTTTAAATCAGACTCCTATAGCTAAAGTTAAGTGATCACGTATGATGTCACACAATTTCATTTGTTTCGCTTTAGTCATTATTACGTGATATGCGAACAATTATTTACGCTATTTGAAATAATTTTTGGAAAATTTCAAAATCTATTTAATTTTTTTAAAAATTTCACGCCAATAGTTTAAGTTGAGTGACCACCTATCAGGTCACCAAATTTTATTTCATTCCCTTCAGGCAGTTTTACGTGATGTAAGAATAAAAAAAGCGTCAATGCCCGAGCGGACGTACTGGTAACTAACTCAATTGCTTAAAACTGATAGAAATCGCAAAATTTTTTTATACCAATAGTGTACCGGCAAAGTCTAATTTTATTTATTTAGATGCATAAAAGTTCCCATTCTGAAATTCAAACAACAATCACTTCAAACTATAGTCATTTCGTCACGATTCGAACCCGTCTTGTGGTTAGAGAGTTCGCCTACCATGCCGTGAGTCTCGGTTCGGTACCAGTCGCAGAAGCTAGTGGTATGCAGTTAAAAGTAACTTGAATTTCTTAGGTATGACAAAAGGTGGCAGCACTGAAATTCAAACAAAGGATAAAGAAAGCTCAGCAGGCAGGAGACGACGTATCTGTGACGTCCCAATCCCCTTTTCCCCATATGTATCTAAGCGTGACGCTCACACTGAACAGTGATGGTCACGCGAATTTAGTGATTTTTCTCCATCCCAAAAGTGCCCAATTCGCCTAAAGAAGTTTTCACTTCAAAAACAAACCTCGCCTAATTTACTTCATTTCGAACTACGTATTTTCAAGGATTTCATTAAGATAAAAATTCTCGTAAACTGGAGAAAAAGAAATGGAAAAAGTAGGTTTTTAAGAAAAGTTTTTATCGTATTCATGGAAGATTTCATATTATAAAATTGATATGAGCTGTACTACCTTAAAAATAATTTTTCATAAGCAAACTATCAGGCTGGCGGCCTCAACTGTGATATCAAACTGCGGTCTGGAAGAAAAGGAAATTTTCAAAAATTTGCTTCATTGCGAACTAGATATTTTCAAGGATTTCATAACGATGATTTTCATATTCCATTATTGCTGTTGCTAATGCATGAGTGATTACCCAGGAATCACAAGAATGTTCTCTCAGTTCTGAGAACTTTTGCTACCTGGGTGTATCTTAATAGTTTCTTGCTTCATCTTATAGATCTCTGAGATGGTTAAAAGACTGAATTATTTCTTCGGCTGGAGCTTTATTTAAGCCAATCATTACTCTAACTGCAGAAATATTTTCTTTCTTAAAGTAATCGATGGTGATGAGCATTTTATCGTTAAATATCTGTATCAATAAGATATTTTTAGCACTATTAATAGTTAGAGGGACAACGCTAAAGACTCGATAATAATAATTGAAAATATATCAAGGGATCGCCATTTTCAACAAATTTCCAAAAATTATATTTTTTTTTCCTTTAGAAAAATGTTGTGGCTCTCTATAGAATTTTGAAGGGGCCTGAAAGAAAATTTACGTTTTATGAGGATATTTAGTTTTATATATCCTCATAAATGGTACTATAACCTTGACACACATAAATAAAAAAAGCTCCAATAAAACATTTTTAACCTTATATTTACTATGAGGATAAAAAAGCAATATCTTATGCTCAATTCAAAAACTTCCGTATTAAAATCATTATACCCAACATCCATATTTCTATTTTGCAACACATATTGGGTAAAATATACCAATCCCGAAGGAAATTATTTAAAAAGAAATTTAAAAAAAAAACACTACCTTGTGCATTATTCAAAGCATCTGATATTGTTCGAAGTATTTTTGAAACGACAATGAGTTTAAGATGTTCACTGTATTATGTCTGAGAAAATGAAAACAATTTTATGAATTTTTAAAGGTTTCGCGAGTGTTATTTGTTCAAGATAAGAATTCTTTTTATTGACTGAAAAGTTTCGCTTTGAGAACCATGAATTTGTAAATGGATTATATGAGATATTGCGAAGGGCAACGTCGTTGTTATTCTTAAAATGAATTCGTTATTTTTTGTGGTAGAATATAAAGAATTTAGTAATGTAATATATGAAATTGAATCACATATAATAGTACTCAATTTTTATCAGAAATCAATGGATAATTGTCTAGTCGGAAAAGAGAAACGTTCTCTTGAAGACATATTTCGCAATTAATTTTACTAAATTTACCATGCTTTGAATTTAAAATTTTGTGAACATCGGAACATATTTCAGATTTAAAATATCCAATTTTTTTAAATGTTACAGACAGTCTTTATGAAATTAAATGTTTTTCAAAAAGAACTAGGTGTGCATTTTAAAAATTATTAATAAAAGGTTACACTGAGTAAAATGCAAATAATTTTATATTAAGCTCATTATAGCTTGTGATTAGAATCTACAACTTTTCACAATCACGGTAACACTACAGTATATGCTACATTTATACTATTTTACAATACATACTGTTTGCTATGACATCACATTGTGCAATAGAGAAATAAACAATTAAATTTTTCCACTTAGTAATTTTCTAGTGCATATATTTCCACTAAGTATTTTCTAGTTTCTAATTTAAACTTTTTGCAATATATATTAACGCACTTTTTAAAATCTCGGCTGGCGCTCGCTCAAATATTAGCGACATTGGTTAGCTGACTGCATTTTTGGGGACTTACTTTTCGCACTCAATAAGAAATATTTCGCCTAAAAGCCGCCACGTAAATATTTCGCGTTAGTTGATGAAGCCTGTAATGCTGGCTTTCCCACAATATGCTTTGTACATCAATGTACGCAACGAATGCGAAATGTTTCCAAGAACGGAAATTACCGCGAAAGTTCTGGAAATTTTCTCGAAAGCTATAAGACGAGCACCATGCCCCATTCTTAGTACTACTTGATCCCTTCGAATACGCTAGCTGTGAACGAAGTGCCATACTTATTCGTATTGCGCCATTATAAACGGCACTTTCTTGCTTGTCTGGACGAGTCTGTGTTTGAAGGCAATTTGTGAAACCTCCATTGTTGTATGCTGAGGAAATGTCAAGAGTTCTGCTCGAGGATATCTATTATGTTTTAGGATGCATTTTAAGAATCAAATTATTGCTTGTTGATTCTTGTGAATTGTGCAAAGGGTAGATTATTGTTCGAACTTCTAGAACCAATAAAATTTGTGTTTCCGTCCTATCAAATGGACTATTTACTACAGTAGTCTATGTACACTGGCTTTTAAGCTACGTGCCCGAAAACTAAGATATTTCTGCTGGACGTGTTGGCCATTCCATTATTCTGGCGCCTGCTAGGCATACCAATCTTGCTTATATGCGCAGTCTCCTAATTTTGAATCAATTCGCTATTAGAGACCTAGCACATGGATTGGCATCCCCCAGGGGTGTTGTTTAAACATCGAGGGCATTCGAACCACGACAGAATTTACGTTCAGCAGATCGCTTAGTGTTTACGATTCCACATCAGTGCATTCGAAAAGACTGTCACTGTACCAGGCACGGCTTCACTTTGGGTGTTCAAAAGGCAACGGATTGATACCGATTTCAACCGATTGATCTACTGCCGATCGGTGAGTGGAAAGTAACCAGACGAGTATTTTGCATAGGCAAAACTATGGACGAGAAAATGCATTTACTTATGTTGATAAGTGTGATATCGCTGGGTTTTTTTTTGCTCTCGATTGGTTATTTCATAAAGTGTCATAAGCTAAACTGCTTTCTCGTATGAAAATTTTTCTTTTCATGAACCATAAATGCCGTTATATTTAGGGAATGCAATCCCGATCCCGCGGGAACGGGATCCTGCGGGATCCCACGCAAATATTTGCGGGACTAGTCCCGCGGGATTGATACTGAGAAATAAATTATTTTTTTATTAAAATTTCACTCGGATTTCCCAATCAATAGACCGAAAATTTTTGAATAATCATGTCTCTTATCTAACAATAACCGAATCAATAATTAAAAATTTTAATTTAAAGTTTTATTTTTTAAAATTATCTTCTAATAAGAGTCTGGATCAAACATCGTTATCGAAATTTTTCGCAAACTTCCCAGTCCCAATTGAACTGAAATATTTCATACTAATTTATCTCTTAGCGAATAGTCATGAATTAATTATAAAAGTTTTCATTTTAATTTTTAATTGTTTTTAATTCACACTTTTTATTATTTTACTAAAGTTAAATCTAGACTAAAAAATGATTCATTCGATTTTGTACGTTCTTTTTTCAGCAACTAAGAAAATAACGTAAGTATGTGAATGTATTTATAAATTGTATTTTTCTGTAAATTCCTGATTTTTAGCAACTAATATAGATAATACTAATATATTAAGACATAACTTAGTATATCATTCTGAAAATCATGATTATAATTTTCATATTTCTGTAAGTTATTGTATAAATTATCTCATAAGATTAATTATTATTATTATTAAAGTTAGCTTCATAGTGCTTAAATTATTACTTTTTTTTACTTTTCTCTGTTGAAATGAAGCCCTAGCTAAATGAAAATGTCTGAAATGTCAATCCCGCGGGATTGCGGGATCTCGCGGGATCAATAAATCTTAATCCCGAAATCCCGCAAGGCGAAAAACAGTGCGGGATTGCATTCCCTAGTTATATTTTATCATAGAATATCCTGTTTAAAAGAACTTTAAATGCCCTTCAAAGCTTTGCTTTGAATACCGATGCCTATAAAAGGTAAGTGCCCGCCATAAAAAAGAAAGTATCTCAACTGCCGAAGAAGAAATCTTCATATATTTCACGTCAAGTGGTGAAATCAAAAGACAATTTAGTAATAAATCACTTTTTGAATTTTGGGCATGGGTGGATGACGAATTTTGCTGCACTGAAAACAAAACCATGTCGTACATTAGTACTATTACCAACATCATGTCTTTCTGAAACCGAATTTTCTGCGGTGGCTGCTTTGAAGACAAAATAAAGAACACAATAAATATAGAAAAGTAACTTCGGGCATCAATTTCTAATATTAAATATTCCTATGAAAAAACTTAGCTCTCATTTTTAAGAATTTTTTTCACCTCAAATTTTTAATATCTTCCCCCTGCATCTAGTTTTGATCACTTTTGAAATTGGAAATATGCATCAAGGTTTTAGAAGCGACTATAGCAAAAAATAAGGTCGGGCACACTGTATTTTGGAATTAAAGGTTATAAGGCAATGATAATAAATAAGGTTATACAATAAGGAACTATAAATATATGCATACACTTAAGGTTATTTATTTCGTAAAGGAATGTGTACCATGGTTCACGTTTATTACAAAGAACCCAAAAATGGCACTCTATTAACTTAACAATTTAAATCTAATCTGACATTAAATGCGTATTTTCGAGGGAATTTAATCGAATCGGAACACATAAACTGAACATTTTAGCACATAATAGACTTATAAAACTTAAGGAAATTACTTTTCTCTGAGATTAAATAAAATAATTAGGCCTTTTACATTCCTAAGTTATTTTCCAGGGTAAAGTGTTGAACCAATTACCATATTAATTTGTTAGGTGTTTAAGAATTCCAGTAGATATAAACTGGAATTCCTATGCACCTTACTCTTAAACACCATCTTATATAACTGTAGAAATTTGTTATACAAGTAATTATTCTTAAGTTAGTTTTTTATTGTTCTCTTATAATTCCATGTAAGTAATTGTGTTTGAATGTTCGCGTGAGAACTAGCGTTCATGGTTTTTTGTTCTGTTGAAAGTGGGGGAAATGGAAAACACAATTTCAGACAGCTTTTCATGTGTTTGTGACTATGTCAATCGAGTATCTGTCGAGAGATTTTTCAGAGTAGAATAATTCAGTACGGATTATGTTGTTAAGTTTTTTTCGATGTTATTTTCAGGAAAAGTGGTTTGGAATTGTTCCAGAATTTCTGACATTTATTTATAGTATTAGATGTTACCGGAAAGTAATATCGTTTCTTACATAAAATTCAAATAAATTTACAAGAAGTATGCAATTACGTAAAAGCTTTGTCTAAACATAGAATTCATAATTGTTAAATAGTAAATTAAGAATTTTAATATATTTTTACTAAAAAAATAACATCCCTATCCGTTTTTTCACGTCTACCCTCCTTGGAGGGTTACATACAAAATCTTCTGAAATCGATTTACAGGTATTCGTGAGTATTGTATTTTACAGCAAGAATTTAACGGATACCCCATTTCTTCTTTAAGATCACGCTGAAGATGGGAAAAGAAAGCTTTGGCCCCCTTTCTCCCGTAAGCTACAAATTTTGAAAAATGCTCTCCAATCTAGCACCTACGCTAAAAGACGCATATCCCTACCAATTCCGTATTATTATCTTCAGTGGTTTTTGCTAGGCAGATATTGACGTAGGTAATATCGACTTTACGTTTCGGTGCGCATAGTAATAACTACTTAATAGATACTCTGAAAAAAATATTTATCTAGATTACAGCACATCGGGCGGATAACGTAACGCCAGCTCGTTCTGATGTAAATTCTGATCAACGTCCTTACGTCGAAAGCTCCAATATTTGACAGTTCTGCATCATTTTTTTCCCAGCAGTACGGTTGGTAAAATTACTAGTATTTCTTACAGTGCATAAAGGCTGTTTTGGAGGCAATTAAGACGTGCGCTAATAAAAAGATAAAAAATCATAATTGTCTAAAACCAATACTTGTCCACTTAAAATAAATAACTTGTTTCCTATTTTTATTACTCAAGCAATGCAGCTGTCACTTAATTTGTCAAATAAATTTAAAATTGAAGACAACATTCAAAATACAGGATATTAAGTTTAATGTTTCTGGTTCTTTCAGAACTAAACACACTAACTGAACCACCTAAGTTTAACGTATTCTGTCATCATAATTATTTCTAAGACTATATTCCGAAATATTCGCTAAAGCTATTAAGATCACTAATAGAAAATTCGGTGTTCAATGTTTAAAATTAATTTTTTAAAAACTTTTAAAGAACACACATAGATTAAAAAAAGTGTTTCTTACGTTTTTCGTCTTCCAAATGGCTATTCCTTTTCCTTCGATCTTTTTGCTTAGTTTTTTTTCTTTCAGTTAGAAACAATTGAAGGAAAATGAACATTTTGTACCACCCGAAACTTTCTCAGTGTACTAACTTCTATTTTTGTGTGCCATTTCCAAATATATTTATTAATTCTCTGAAGCTATAAAAACTGTGCAAATGTGGAAGATGGGGATTTTTTAAAGACCACTTGAAGTCTATCAGACAGTTAACAAAATCTTTAGCGATTTTAAGTTATTGCTCTTTTAAAATGTCTTTTAAGTGATTTAGTTTCACAAAAATTAGACTAACGAGCATTAAGTGTTTCTGAAAGAATTTCTTAATGGCGAATTTTTCACAAGGTTATTTATAGTTAGTACATTAGTAAAAGAAAATAAGTGTCGCGTGACACAGAGATAATGATGATAAAACGCAAAAAAGAATATTAAATAAATAACGCTGACTACTTGAAGCAAACAGTAATTTATTTCGTGAGACTACTTGTAGCGAAACAATTATGCGGCAGTTATGCAAAAAATGTTCTTTATTGAGACGATTTATTCAGAACAGGAAAGAATTTGAAAAGTTTTGCTAAAAATTTTTATTTTTGAACATTATTTTGCATAGAAATTTAGTTATTTGCACAACGAAAAGGGCGTATAGTTTTTAAAGCAACATATATATATATATATATATATATAACTAAAAAGTAAAACACAAAACTACTGCAAATAAGACATACCTCGCATTAAAAGTATAACATCTATAAGCAAGAATTAGAAACCACCCTTTGAAAAGATAATAATAATAATAAAAAGTAATAAAAGCTATGCCAAATAAAGTGCAATAATTAATGTGAAAATAGAATGGAACGGAAATTATAACCACTGTCACCATCTTCAGGGGCCACTAACAGTGGATTATAATTAAAAGATAACAAAATAATAGGGTTTCGGTTGTGTATCATAAAATAATTAATTATGGATGCTTGACTTGACTTTATATGCCATTTTTGCATTGTTAATTATATATATATATATATATATATATATATATATAAAAATATGCAAATATATATATATATGTATATGTATATATATATATATATATATATATATATATATATATATATATATATATATATATATATATATGCATATATATATGCATATATATATATATATATATATATATTATATATATATATATATATATACATATATATATAATATAGATATATATATATATACATATATATATATATAATTAACAATGCAAAAATGGCATATAAGTCAAGGACGGATGTTTCGGGACCAAAATATAAAGATTTTCTTTTTACATTAGATAAAATAATAATATTATTTTCAGCAAAAAACGTTAAAGTAAATAATAAGAAATATTGGGTATAATGGAAAGTTAGTCAGTATTTGATGTGATTTCGTCGGCTTCTGTGCTCCTAGGTAAACTTCGTAGTTCGATACTTTTGTAAATGGAGAAATAATGCTTAACCCAGAAGAACTCAATAAATATAAATGTAAAATATTTAAGCACAATGGAACCCGCTAAAGTGACCATCATGGTAAAGAGATCATCTGTCTATTGTGATAACTTTTGTACAGCTTCATTTTTACAACGACTGCACTTTAGGGTCTTGATAAAGTAATCAACTTTATAAGGTGACCAGTATTGTTCTTCCTGAGGTTGGTCACAATAGACAGGTTCCACTGTACAATAATTACCTCTTGTAACGCACAACAGTTTACGATGTGACAGGGACTTTATTACTCTTCAGCTCTTTTATAACTAAATATTTGAAAACATAAAAACATAGATAAAATTTCGTCGTTTAATGTTTGAATTATACAGGGTGTACCATAATTACCGCTCAAACTCTGCTGAGCGAGGAAGCACTTTAGCGTCTATATAAAGTGATCAACTTTATAAGGTGACCAGTTTTGTTTTTCCCGAGGTTGGTCGCAATAGACAGGTTCCACTGTACAATAATTACCTCTTGTAACGCACAACAGTTTACGATGTGACAGGGACTTTATTACTCTTCAGCTCTTTTATAACTAAATATTTGAAAACATAAAAACATAGATAAAATTTCGTCGTTTAATGTTTGAATTATACAGGGTGTACCATAATTACCGCTCAAACTCTGCTGAGCGAGGAAGCACTTTAGCGTCTATATAAAGTGATCAACTTTATAAGGTGACCAGTTTTGTTTTTCCCGAGGTTGGTCGCAATAGACAGGTTCCACTGTACAATAATTACCTCTTGTAACGCACAACAGTTTACGATGTGACAGGGACTTTATTACTCTTCAGCTCTTTTATAACTAAATATTTGAAAACATAAAAACATAGCTAAAATTTCGTCGTTTAATGTTTGAATTATACAGGGTGTCCCATAAATACCTCTCAAACTCTGCAGAGCGAGATTCCTCGCTGGGAGTACATAAAAAATGCCCAAAGCACTGTACCTGTACGATCCATTGTTTTCGAGAAAAATAGGAAAAATAGAATAGGACGTCACATCCGGTGCTAGGAAAAACAACTAGAAACTTTAAATTGGAGACTGGATTACATATAGGGGACTCGGAGTTATGGCAGCTACAATCTGGCACCTATGGATTCCTTTCAATGAAAACGATTGAAAGAATTCCTCTATCGAGTACTAATTAAAGCAAATAGGTATTCAGTCCCTTCCCTTGGAGCTGGTGTATTTATGTTGGTACCAGATGGAACGTAAGCAGTTAGCCATGACACCCGCACGCATGAATACCTCGATATGCAAGGTGGACATTTTGAGCTTCATTGTATGAAAGCATATGAAAAAAAAAAACTATATTCATGATTCCAATAAAGGCTTTTTTCGTTCACCGGAAATGACGTTTCTGCTTTTTTCTCGCATTTTTCTTGAAAACTATTGGACGTACAGTCGTGGTTCTTTGGGCACTTTCTATGTACTCCCAACGAGGAATTTGGCTGTGCAGGGTGGTATTTGTGGGACACCCTGTATACATATACACAATACTTAAAAATTCATATCTGCTACGTTATACCTCTTCAAAACTTCAATCAGGTGAATCTGAACTAATTGAAGTTTTTGCAAGATTCCTAAATTCAAGATTTCAATATTCCTTCAGCTAACAGTTTTTGGGTTATATAAGTACATAGATTCATACTTACATACCTTGATAGCACGGTGCACTCAACTGACCCTTAAGTGACAGTCACAATCCGGCCACGAGCAGTCATTGCGATGTCGATGCGCAGTCAATGCGAGGATATGTCTTACTCTCGTGGCGGCCACCTTGTGTCCTCACGACGTGGTTACGTAGCGACCACATTGTGGGGTCGTCACTCTGTGACTGTTTATGATGAAGTGTCATTTCCAGTCCCAATGTGACTATTTTGAGATACTTCGTGATCGACCGGGACCCACCGTGACGTCATAGTGACTGTTTTGTGACCATCTGTGCTATGAGGGTAAGTACAGCTGCGGAAAAAAAAAGTACCACTTGTACTTTTTTCGGCCATCGTTCGTCGTACAGCAAAGTTACAGATACCATTCGTTTACGATTGACGTACGCTTTAATTTTCTATGCATAAAAATTGCATAAGGGGCCATCTACATATTAAAATTCACACCACCTTTTTTTTTGTCAATAGCAACCCCTCGATTCCACTTCATATTTCAAAAATTTAGCTCATTTTAAGCCCGGACACCCATTTTCAACAAATTCGGACTGAAAATGAGTGAGTTATGAGCACCCAAAATTCCCCTCCCCCTATGTTAAAATATTTTTTCCTATTTCAATTCATATCTCATATAATATTGATAGTAAGAAGCTGATTTTTATTCGTACTATTAGAACTAAACGGCCCAAACATGACGTTATGATTTTTAACACATGTTATTATGTTATTATGATGACGTGTTATTATGATTTTTAATAAATTATTAATATGAATTATGAATTATTAAATTAATATTCAAAAAAATTATGGATAGCGACCTAGCGAAATTTCGATGGAAATAGATGCAGAAAGTAATATTACACGACTGTGCAATATTTCAAATTTTTGCGTTCAGTAGTTTAATTTATATTAAATAAAATATGTTATTTTCATGAGTTAAGGGACCCTATATAAATTTATCAAGTGAAAGTTTTTTGAAAATTGCATAAAATAAACGTAAATTAGATTTATTTTGTGCAAAAACACAGTAAAAGATACGAGTATTAAAAAATATCCAATTTTGAAGCAAATAAATTAGAGGTTTTTACAGTTTCATGGGGATTCAATAAAGCGTGTATTGTTGCGTCCGCTACCATATTCCTCCAAATAAAATATTTTCCAGCTATAGAATTAGGTGCAGTAGATGTATGTCTTCTAATACAATCCTATTTCTGAAAAACTAATATCCTCAACTTTCCAGGCATGAATGTCACCTTTTTTAATATCGGAAACATGTCTTTGGACTTCCCCATACTTTATCAAACATTCCAAAATCACGTTTTTTTTTGTCTATATTTCATCTAACTATGAATTAAAATACCGCCAAAAGTCTTGGGAATATTGCACATTGCAGACGATAGTATTAAATGAAGAAAGTGAAATAACAAACACAGTGATAATATTGGGTCGGCAAAAAAGTAACTGCGTTTTTTACATGAAATTCAAGCAAATAAATTTTGTATCAGGAAATCATTCTTCAAGTTCGACCATAGTTGAGTAATATTCATGCTTGTAGTCAGAAGAGCAGAGAGCAGCCTCTCACTCCTGCCAACATTTCACCTGGTTAAGAGAACCATCAATGGAAATACTCAATAACAACTTCAAAATTACAAAGATTTTCAAAATCGTGAGCAGTCATTTTGCATTTTCCCCTTAAATCATGTGTACGAAGCAAGGAAGTTATGAACTCACGGGTCATTTGGACCACAGACTAAATATTCTAATTTCTACCCTTGATATCCTCAGTACAAAAACTTTAAGAGAGATGGAAACAATATTTTCCTTAAAAATAATATTAATTTCTTTTAACTCTCACGAGCGAAATTAATGAAAGGCGAAAAGTTTGGAACCTACAAATAGCGTTTTTCAATTTACAGAAAGTCCCTTAAAAACGTGCAAAAATTAATTCGCAATATCTCCGGAAATTATCGTAGAAAATTGGTGAAATTTTATGTTTAGGGTAATTTGAAGGTTTTCTTTCGTTTAATAAAGTTAAAATACGGGGTTGCCATTGAGAAAAACGAAGTTGATGCAGAATTAAATATGAAGACGGCCCCTTATGCAAATTAAATTAATAGTAAATCAACGTATGCGTTATTTGCAAACGAATGGTATATATAACTTTGCTGTACGACGAACGACGGCGAAATAAAGAGCAAGTGGGACTTTTTTTTTCCGCAGCCGTACATTCAGATATCACGGCACAAAGCTAGTGAAATGACTTCACTGTTCGTGAAAATGGATCATATATAAATGCGTGCTTATACATATATTTTTATGCACGTAGAGACATCACGCATAAGTTGTTAAAAGTAAATTTAGGGATGGTGAAAACCTGTATTTTTCGCGATTGAAACAAATCATTTATTTGGTTCAGGAAAGTACATAAAGACTATAAAACTGATCAGACAATATCAGTTCGATACTTTTTAAAGACTTCACAGTAATTCCTTTTTTTTTCTTTTGAACTATATACCCAATAATAAAATATTTCTTTCGCAATATTACTTACTAGCTGAAGTACCCGTCCTCGACGAGTTAGTGAATGAAAATTTTCAAAAAGGAAGAACTTTCGTCAGAATTGTAGGAGTACACAGAATGGATGGAGTATGTTGCCAAAGTAAAGAAAGCGAAGTTATAATTTTCATGTATTGTTAAAATATTACAGGTTAGAGAGTAACTAAGTAATATCATTTCATTCGCTTTAGTCGTAATTATGTGATGCGCGAACGAATATTTACGCATATTGAAATAATTTTCGCAAAATCTCAAAATTTAATCAACATTTTTGAAAAATTGGAAGCCTAGAATTTAAGTTTAGTGACAACCTATCATGTCACCCAAATTCGTTTCACTCCCTGCAGTCTTTATTTCGTGATGCTGGAACAAATTTTCAGCATTTTAAAACGATTTTCGAAAAATCTCAGAATGTAAGCAAAATATTTTTAAAATTCAACGCCTAAAATTAAGATTAGCAACTACCTATCCTATCACTGAATTTCGTATCATTCGTATTAGTCGTTATTACGTGATGCTTGAAGAAATATAAACGTATTTTGAGAGAATTTTCACAAAATCTCAAAATCTAATAAAACTGCTTAAAAATTGGACTCCTACAGTTTCTGTTGAGCAACCATCTATCGTGTGACCCAATTTCATATCATTCGCTTTAGTCGTTATTACGTAATACGGAAACAAAGATTCACTCAGTTTTGAACGATTTTCACAAAATCTCGAAATCTGATGGATTTTTTTTAATTAGATGCTTATAGTTTAAGGTGAGTGACCACCTATCATTTCACCAAATATCATTTTTTCACCTTTGCAGTTATTACGTGATGTGCGAACTCAAATTTACGCAGTTTGAAATGATTTTCGCAAAATTTCAAAATCTAATCAAGATTTTTTAAAAATTGGACGCCTATGTTTTAAGTTGAGTGACCACCTATCATGACACCCAATTTCATATCATTCGCTTCAGTCGTTTTTACGTGATGCTTGAACACAAATTTACGCAGTTTGAAACGATTTTCGCAAAATCTGAAAATCTAATCAAGATTTTTTAAAAATTGGACGCCTATGTTTTAAGTTGAGTGACCACCTATCATGACACCCAATTTCATATCATTCGCTTCAGTCCTTTTTACGTGATGCTTAAACAAAAAATGCGTCACGGACAGAATGACAGAATGACAGACAGACAAACTTTTTTTTGAGGGTCGCATCGGCTTCCCGGGTGCTTGAAACGGATAGAAATCGCAAAATTTTTGAATTCCAAGAAATGTGCGCACAAAAGTCTAATTTTATTTATATAGGTACTGTTTTGTTCGCAAACTATAACGACATTTCCTCGTCATACCTTTACCACGAATAAAAATACATAAAAAAAGAACATTTTTTGCCATAACACACAGGCCATAAAAATTGAAAATATTCACATCAAGGCCCCACATTTCCGTCCTCGTTCGAAGAATATTTTCTTGAATGCATGAATGAAGACGATAAGGCGTGAAAGTACACCTAATGCTTTTACCTTTCAAAAACAGGGAACAGCACCTCCTTCTTTTTTCTTGAAGCACGTAATCACACGCGAGGATTTCGGGACGGTCATTTGCAAGAATATATACCTCCAAAAACAACACTCGGATCCACTTCAACCATTGTCCGCTCGCCGGTGCACTGGAATTCTTGCAAATGGATATTACTGCAGCGATCGACGAGGAGAATGATTGTCATAAAGTTTTAATCGAAATACTTTCTGATATAATGTTGACTCAAGCATTCTTACACTGAAATAAATGTGCGGTAAATTACTGATTCTTTTGTGTTTCATTAGGTACAATGAAGTATCAGAATTACACTACTTGGGAAGAACTTACATATGTTCGTGTTTTTTTTTTACGAGCTAGTTCGCATAAACTGTAGATAAAGGGAAAAATCTGAAACACTTTTATATTTTAAATGCACACTCTAGTGTTGCTAATATTAAAAGCATATCATAATCCATGCGTCGTCCCTATCTTTCTGTCTCATTCCATTAAGTTGGAAAGTGCATCATTATTCATGAGTGTGCCCTATTTTTCTTCCTTGTTCCGTAGAACTCTTCTTTGGAATCGAAATTTATGTTAAATTAGCCTGCTACAACTGTATGACAATCTCTGCCACGCATATTCTAACTACACTTCACCATTACAAATGCAGTTTGTAATGTGCATCATAATCCATGAGTGTGCCGTGTTTGTATTTATTGTGCCACAAAGAACTTCTTCAGGATTAACATCTGTATGAAAAATCCCGTACTAAAACTGTTTTACAATCTTCGACATGCGTATCATAATTGTACCGTTCTACTCTCTTACAAATATTAGGGTTTGGAAGTTTCTAGGGAAATATGAACGATATCGCTATGCTAGGTTCAGTTTTGGGGACTTTTATTTTTTTCAGAAAACAAGGTGATAAATCATGGAAAATTGTAAACCTTGGAAACTTAAACCATTTTATTCTCCCCCATCATTGCGCTATCTGGCAAGCACATTGAAAATTACAGTGAAAATGTATCGATGCAAATCTGTCCACAAATATATGTCCAGAAAAAACGGTCCACGAAAATAGATCCGCAAAATTGTCGTCAAAAAGTACCGCAGTGAATGAAATAGCATGCTATCGCTAAAAAAGGAATTGAAAAGGAAGGACTTAAGAAATGTAAATAACGTATTTATGTAGGATTTCATCGTATTGAGAAATTAATATGGGGTTTGTTACCTTCAAATGAATTTCTCACAAGCATCCTATCTCGCTGTCTGTCTCAGCAGTTTTAACAAACTGTTTTCTTGAAAAAAGCAAAACTCGCCTAATTTACTTCACTGCAAACTAGATATTTCCAAAGATTTCATTAAGATAATAATTTTCGTAAATGGGAGAAAAAGAAATATTAAAGGCAGGATTTATATAAGAAAGGACTTTATCGAAATCATTTAGGATTTCATCGTATTGTAAAATTAGTATGGGATGCGTTTACCTTGAAAAGAATTTCTCATAAGCATTCTATCCTGCTGTTTACCTCTATTGTGTTAAGAAACTGTGAAGAATTCGAAACTTACCCAGTTGGCTTCATTCCGAAATAGATATTTTCAAGTATTTCATTAAGATAATTTTCATATTCAGTTAGTGTTGTTGCTAGTGCATGAATGGTTAAGAAAGGTTTTTATCGTATTCTTGTAGGATTTCATCGTATTGCCAAATTACCTTGTTTTGTTACCTTGAAAAGAATTTCTCACAAGCATCACAAGCAAGCCCAGAAATCACAGGAATGTTCTCTGAGAACTTTTGCTACCTGGGTGTATCTTGGTAGTTTGGTGCTTCATCTTATAGATCTCTCAGGTGGTAAAAGTCTGAAATACAAAATAAGAAGGGCTGCCTATCCAGATTTTCTTAATTATGTATTTGGCTGAAGCTTGAATATAAGTCAGTTCCCATTGAAAACACACTTTACTTAAGTTACTCTACCAGCAGACATAAAGATGCCCTGCCCATTAAAGTCCCTTCTCACTCTCTTGATTTCGAACGGCTGCTGCTATTTTTATAAACGTGGAGTCTAGGTATACTAAATTGGATATGCGCTACCGAATGAGACCGCTCACAGTGCCACCTGGTGGAAAACTGCAGAGTTAGCTCGAAAACGGTACGAGATAGGGGAAAAAAGTGATTTACAAAGTTGTAGAGCGTTATCGATTTAGTGCGATAAGACACCTGATTCACATGGATGGGAATAAACAGAATGGCTAAAGCGTGCATTTGCATTTTCGTGATTCCCTACTCTGCTAAGGTGGAAAAACGATCAAAGGAAGAAGAAAACAATTATTTATACCAATATATACCTTTATTTAAGATGTTCAAACTTCGCACCGTCAGCTGCAATACACATTTGGATCCTCGTTTGAATTTCACATTGCACGCAGTGGAGAACAGAGTGTGACACTTTGGCACAAGCGTCCGAAATGCGTCGTTTAAGGTCCTGCAATGTTTGTAGAGAGGTCACATATACCTGATGTTTTAGGTATCCCCCCCAGAAAAAAGTCCATTGGAGTCAGATCAGGAGAACGTGGAGGCCATTCTTCGAAACCGCCATACCCAATTATTTGGTTCCCGAATTCCGTGACGAGGTTCTGCTTCACTGTAGATGTCTTGTGAGCAGGCGCTCCTTCATGTTGAAACCATACATTCCTAAGATTAAACAGTGGCAGTTTCTCCACAAAATCGAGCATTACGTTCTGCAGCAGTTGTTAATACCGTGCACCTGTTAAGGTATCCTCTTAAAATATTGGACCGATCAACTTGTTACTGTAAATTGCACACCAAACATTAATACCAAATCGCACTTGACGTCGAACAGCAGTTCTTTTTTTCACATCCATGTCAATAAGGTATCTTTCCGTACTAAATCGATAACGCCCTACAATTCACTTTTTTTCCCCTATCTCGTACCGTTTTCGAGATACGTAAGCTAACTCCGCAGTTTTCCACCAGGTGGCGCTGTGAGCGGTCTCATTATGTAGCGCATATCGAATTTACTATACCTAGACACCACGTTTATAAAAATTGCAGCAAGGGACTTTAGTGGGCATACTGTATTTTCTTTCTTATAGTAATCGATGGTGATGAACATTTTATCGTTAAATATCTGTATCAATAAGATATTCTTGACAGTATAATTGATTATAGGGACAATGCTAAACACTGTATAATAATAAATGAAAATATATCACGCTATTTGCAATTTTCAACAAATTTCCAAAAATTATATTTTTATTGTTGCCTTAGTAAAATGTTACGTCTCAACAGAATTTTGAAAGGACGTAAGAGAAAAATTTAGTTTTGAGAGGATATTTAGTTTTATATGTTATAACCGTATGAGGGAGACATGAATAAAAAAGCTCCAATAAAATATTTTTAACCTTATACTTATCATAAGGATTAAAAAAAACATCTTATCCTCGTTTCAAAAATATCCATACTAAAATGATTATACCCAACATCTATATTTACATTTTGCAACACGTAATGAGTAAAATGTACCAATCCCGAAGGAAATTATTTGAAAAGAAAAAAAAAAAAGCCACTACTCTGTGCATTATTCAAAGCATCTCATATTGTTCGAAGTATTTTTGAAACAACAATGTGTTTAAGATGTTCACTGTATTATGTCTGAGAAAATGAAAACAATTTTATGAATTTTTGAAGGTTTCGCGAGTTGTCATTTATTCAAGATAACAGTTCTTTTTATTGACAGAAAAATTTCACTTTGAGATACATAAATTTGTAAATGAATTATATGAGATATCGCGAAGGGCAACGCCGTTGCTATTTTTAAAATGAATTCGTAATTTTCTTGTGGTAGAATATAAAGAATTTAGTAATGCATATGAAATTGTATCAGATATTATAGCACTCAATTTTTATCAGTAAACAATGCATAAATGTCTAGTCGGAAAAGAGAAAAGTTTTCTGGAAGAAATATTTCTCAATTACGTTTCTAAATTTAACATGCTTTGAATTTATAATACTTTTATCATTTTATGAATATCCAAACATCGTATTTCTGGTTTAAAATATCCTACTTTTTTATATGTTACATACAGTCTTTATAAAATTAAATGCTTTTCAAAAACATCTAGGCGTGCAAATTTTAAAATTATTTTTAAAATATAGCGTGATAATAGCGTGAATTATTATACTTGAATTTGATAATAGCGGCTATTTTTAAAAGGTTGCAATGAGTAAAATGTAAATAAGTTTTATATTAAGATCATTACAGCTTGAGATTAGAATCTACAACTTTTCACAAGCACGGTAACGAGCACTACAATATGAAGTACAATTATGCTATATTGCAATGTACACTATATGCTATGACGTCATATTGTACAAAATAGGCAGTGAAATATTTCCACTTAGTAATTATCTAGTGCAAATACTTACCCAAAGCATTTTCTTGTTGCTAATTTAAGCTTTTTGTAATATAAATTAACGCACTTTTTAAATCTCAGCCCGCACTCTCTCAAGTATTGGTGATATTGTTTAGCTAACTGAATTTTCGGAATTTACTTTTCGCGCTATGTTAAAGGTATTTCGCCAAAAAGCTGCCAAACCAATGTTCGGCGTGAGTTGATGAAGTCAGTAATGCTTGTTTTTCTGCACCAATTTCGTATATCAATGTACGCAACCTATGGGAAATATTTCCAAGGACAGAATTATCGCAAATATTTTGGAAATTTTACCGAAAGTTATAAGACGAGCACCTTGCCCCATTCTGAGTTCAGTTACTTGGAATAGAGTAGTGCCTATTTGCTCTATTCGAATATTCTTGCTGTAAACGGAAGTGCCCAGCTTATTCGTATTGCGGTATTATAAACGACACTTTCTTGCTTGTTTGACGAATCTGAGTTTGAAGGCTATTTATGAAACCTTTACTGTTGTATGCTGAAGAAAAATTAAGAGTTCTACTCGAGGATTTCCACTGTGTTTTAGAATGTGTAAAATGATTTTATTGCATGCGAGATACAGCATATTAAAACCCTTCGTAATCATCTGACTGTTAAGAATCAAATTATTGCTTGTTGATTCTTGTGAACTGTCTACAGTAGATTGTTCGTCAAACTTGTAGTACCAATAAAATTTGTGCTTTCCTCCTATCAACTGGATTGTTTACTACAACATTCCATATACACTGGAGTTTTAAGTACGTGCCCGAAAACTAAGCAGATCTTTCTACTGGACATGCTGGCCATTTCATTATGAGAGCACCTGTTAGGCGTACCAATCTTGATTATATGCGTAGTCTCCTAATTTTGAACCAATTCCCTATGGTTCCTAGACCATAGGAGACCATATGGAGACCTAGCACATGGATTGACACCAAAAGAGTTATCATTTCAACCTCGAGGGCATTGGAACCACTACAAATTTGACGTGCACCAGCTTTCTTTAGGTACATCAGCGGTTCAACTTTGGTTTTCCTTAAAGAAACAGATACAGAAATCAACCCAATGTTGAAAGTGACTTAAGATTTTAAAAAATCTTCATTCAATCCTTGACAATGACGTGTTAGTTCAATTGAAATAGTCCCAAAAATATCATTCATATAGTATTCTTACTTAAAAACAGCTGTTTTACATGCTGATAGATTGTGATAACTATTTTCTTAACTGTAATCATATCAAAGCTGCATGAATATTTTTTAACTGAAAAAAATAAAATGGTCTTTGTGTGCTTTTATAATTGTAGTTTTCATCTTCGCCTATTAACACTTGTTAGTGAGTATGAAACCAGTTGTTGCATATATTGCAAACATATATGTATTACATATACATAAGGAAAATATTAAGGGATGATACGACACAAATAAGATTTTTTACTCCACCGTGGAGGTATTCTGATAAGGAAAGGTGGATCGTCAGCTGAAAAAGTTTGAGAACCACTAGTATGCATGATTCCAGAGCAGTGCATTCGGAAAGTTTGTCACCTTCCCAAGATTTGGCCAAGCCCATGCTGCTTCATTTTCGGTGTTCAAGAGGGAACGGAGATCAAACGATTGATCTACTGGCGATCGGTGCGTGTAAAGTAACCAGATAAGTGTGACATCACTGCCTTTTTTTGCCCTGGATTGGTTACTTAATAATGTTTCATAAGCAAATTACCAAAATGCTGTCTTATACGAAAATTTTTCTTTTCATTAACCGTAAGTAGTAATGTTTCAATATATTATTCAATGTCTTATTTAAAAACTTTGAAATACTGGTAACAGTGTTATTCCCAAATGGGCAGACATTTTACTCATCAAGCATCTTGCCACTACCAAGGCCCGAATTACTGGCCATTTTATTATGGGAGCATCCAGAGGGCGGACAGTGTTACCCCCTATGAAGGGACACCCAAGTGAACATCCCTACCCAAGACGGGATTCGAACCCAGACCCAAGGCGTTAAAGAATGATTCTTAAGCCTGGGAAGTACTCGTAAAAGTTTGATAATCTTATCTTTGCTTTGAAGTAAAAAAAAAGAAGATTAACTTCCTTAAAGTAATCTAACTAATTAAACCAGTTTTCTAAAATTTTACAAAATCAAATTTAACGGTATAAAAGTAAAATTTAAAAAATATATTTTTTATGTTTAAACTCACAAATGTATAAACATATTTTGAAAACAAAAAAGTATATCTCTTGAAATTATTCCTTAGGAAATTCTGATTTAGATGTATAAATTTAAGAACTACTTTTTCAGACACCGATAAAAGGTACCAATATAATTTACTTGAAATAAAAAAGTACAAAAATGTTATTTTAATTCTACGAGAGGAAACATTTTATTTTTACTTCAATAATAAGGTAATTTCTACAGGAAAACAAGAAATTAAAATTTGTCATTTTACAAAATTATAACTGTCACATTTGTAACTATGTAGTTCATCAAACGATACTTCCATTGCTTTAAAAACACGACATATAAAGATGCTTTCCTACTACAGTAAAATATTTCCTTCATAATAAAGTTTCGGCTGAGACTTATTCTTCGTGTACATAAATTTGCATTCACTAGAGGCCGCTTTATTAGAGTGAGATGTCACTAGTTTTTCTCTGCGTATAACATAACGATAAAGAATGACGTTACAAGCAGTAACTACTTTATGTCATATGTCATATCTATAATGTTAAGAGATTATACATATGTAACATGCATAACTTCTATGATGCGTATATTTCTATTCTATTAGACATATAGTGTGGAAGTGATTACAATATGTATGTAGTTTCGTAATTGTACACAGCTATATAAATGTTATAACAATACATACATATATATATATGTATGTATTGAGGGGGTAATGAAAAAACCCCCCAAGCAATACTGGCTTGGGGGATTTTTTCATTATAAATTTTCTAAGTATTATATATATATATATATATATATAGCTACAATTGCGATATATAACTTCATATTTTAATGATTTGTATAAAAGTTTTTTCAACTGATTTCAATAGAAGAAAAATTAGCAATTAACATTGTAGATTTGTAGATTTTTAATTAACATGGGTAGACTGGAAAATGTTATTTTACATGTTTCACGCACACTATTTGAGAAAACTATTTAATAAATTATTCGGAAAGTCCAATCATTTAAGAAAGTTATGTTGAGTGACACTTTCGATAATTTAAAGCATTCTCAACTCCATCTTTTGCTTTATTTCAAAATACGCTGAATTTTGTGTTAGTTATTCTGTAAATTACACCTATATTTCTCAATCTCCCACGCACTTACACACCGAAAGGTTGTAGTAAAGTTGTTTAAATAATATCATCTGTGATTTCTTATTTAAACCTACACAAACACACATACTGAAAGAGAAACAAAATTTGTATCCTTGTATATTTAATTCTATCTGTATTTATCAAGGTACCACAAGCAAGAAGACCACAAATATACAAACTTATGCACAAATATACGCACATTTATTTCACCTCCGACCAGAAATGCGTTTAATCCCTTTAACCCTTTAACGCGCAGTGTTCCCTCTCTGGGAACACCAAACTCCTGACGTTTTGACTGTTGCCAGTCACGAAGAATCGATTTGATTCCTATAAAAATAGTTGCGGGTGACGTAACTGCACGAGAATCTTTTACTTTTTAGCACGTCATTTCCCGTAGAAAAAATGGTCACGATTCTTTTTAACAGCACTGGCATCTGCTGAAAAATGGAAGAATGCGAGAACAGCTGGATAGATTGCCCAATGCTGAGAAAAGGGCTGCCGTTGCCATGACGCAGCTGGCTGTGATCTGTGGCACGCGATGAACGTTTCGATCGTCCGCCATCTTGCTGGTAGTTAAGTCGTGCGATGGCAACAGCTGCCCTTTGGGAAAGGGTTGCGCCTCAAAGGGTTAAAGTTTTATTATTTTTTTTAATTCGACGCCTATGTTTTGACAAGAAAAAGGTGACAAGAAAAACTGACAAGAAATGTGATTCGAAGGTTGAAAACTGACAAGAAAACTGACAAGAAAAAGGTCATAAAAATGCCTCTTTTTTTATTCAAGAAAAGTCTATAAAAGTAAGTATATGTACACTATATATATTCATTTTAGGGTTTTGGACATATTTAGCACGAAAAAATATTTTAATTTCTTGGAAAAGCCAACATTGAGGGCTTTGTGACTGTGTGTGTGTTTTGCAGTATAAGTTGGGAATAATTAAAAATATATCTCTCTATATTCTAAAAAAAAGTAAAGGCCGCTGTCGACGCTGTCAGAGCTTGTTGACCTATCTTCTCCTAAATCGTGGGGATTTGAATTTCGAGAAACATGTTCCCGAGTAACTTAAAATGTGTTACACAAAGTTGACAATTTTCAAATAGTAAGTTCACTTAGACAACAGGAGTTTAGAATGAGCGATGATTCGTTTTTCCAAAACAGAATAACTAATATCTTGAAAATGAAAAATAATTAAAATGCGGATTATTTTAAAGCCGGTTCGGTCCAGCTGGATTATTGGCTACCAGTAGAAATATTGGGTGGCGTTCGCTATGCCATTAAAAAAAATTATAGTACACGTTGGATATTTGCCAGCACGGCGAGAGGGTATAATTCGTAGTGCTAAGTACGCCCATCTGCAAAGAATTATGTAAATGAAAATATGGATAACGGTTTTCCGAGAACCTGAAATGAACAGTCATTTTAGGTTGGGACCCTGTGTCAATCGCCCAATAATGAAAAGTCGTCATGGGTGGAGAGCTATCCTACTTTTTCCGTAGTTTTTATCAAAGAAAACATATGAATTGCTGTTTTCTTAGAGCTAATTATTAACTATACATATACGCAAGTCGCAAAATTATGAAAATTATCCATAATTGGCTAATACGCAAGACGTACCATGGGTTTCACATAATTAGAAATAGTGCGAGGTTTCAATTTTTATGTTCCAAGCAACATGCAGGAACCAAGCAATGAATAGCTCGGTAACATTCTATCTTATCCAACGTTTGGGTTTGGTTTGTTGAAATTATGTCTTTTTTACGAATAAGTCTTTTTAGGGGCCCAATGCCTCATACGAAATCCGAGCGTAGCGAGTCTAGGGTCCTTGGCCCCTAGTGTTTTAAACATTAAACGAGAATTTTACTAAACTTACTTCATAACATAAAAAAAATATTGAAACTTTTTTTTGAAAATAAGTAAAAAAGTGAGCTGAGATTACAAATTGCATATCACAATTATTAATATTTGAGCAGTGCCACTATCTATTTAACCCTTTAACGCGCAGTGATCCCGCTCTGGGAACACCCAACTCTGACGTTTTGATAGTTGAGAGTCACGAAAAATAGATTTGATTTCTATAAAAATAGTTGCAGGCTACCTAGCTCCACGAGAATCCTTAACTTTTTAGCACGTCATTTCCCATCAAAAAATGGTCACGATTCTTTTTAAGGCGTCTTCTCACTTTAGGCACCTCGAAAATAGGCTATTTTCGCGATTTTTTTCGAGGATTTTTGCAAACAATTATGGGATAAAATGGATCCTATATAATAAACACATCTTTCAAGTACAAGAAATTTTATTTTTTATTTTTTTGAACAATTATTATAATAAAACAGTAGCATCGAAAAACCCGTGTAGAAATGTAATGTTCGTGGCTTGTTGATGGTATCTCCGAGACAGGTCATCTGAAACAAAAAAAATAAAACAGTTTTAGATTCAGAATGTCAGCCAGCTGTCGTCAAAAAACGGTCTCTAGATCTGTGGCACGCGATGAACGTTTTGATCGTCCGCCATCTTGCTGGTCGTTAAGTCGAGCGATGGCAACGGCTGCCCTTTTTTCAGCATTGGGAAAGGGTTGCGCCTCAAAGTGTTAAAAATAACCTCCAATAAAGTTGAAATAGTTTGTTACAGTCATCTGTTGTGTAAAATAAGATATGAAAAAAATTCCTTGCACAAGAATTGAAATGTTCTAGTCTTTGTGGAGCATAACATTTGAACGAACTTGCCCGGAAATATCATAATAATAGGGGGGAAAGATCAGCCCATGATTTTGACAGGAGAGAGAAGGAAGGGGTTTATTTATTTTTAAAAATTACACAATATTGGCACATTTACGAGAGAATGTGCTCACATTCTTTCAGGACTAAATAAATTTATAAATTTAAACTTTTAAGAAAAATATTTAGGATTGGGCTTGACTGTTTAACAATTTAAAATAAATTTCTGCTAAATCAGCTACTCCCTTTCTTGTAATTCAATGGTTCACACATCGATTTCGAAACATGAATTTAAAAAAAAATGAAAGTGAAAGAGTTTTTTTTAAAGCATGTATTTAAAAAAAACTCTTTCATTTTTTTCCTGTTTGTTTCTTTCAAACACTTGAAAACGGATTTATATTTAAATAAACTATACACAGTTTGTTCAAAAACGAGTATCGCGAAGTGGAATCTCTATAAGTAGAAGAGGGCTTAGAAGTGAAAATTGAAGTTGTTTTTAAAGCAATTTTCATCCAAGACCACTGGCAAATATTAAAAGCATTAGAATAAAATCTCTATTTTATTTTGCAAGAATGTTCAACTAGTTTTTTTTTTATTTAAAAAGAACCTTTATTTTAAAAAAAACTAAACATTGGCGCAACAGCTCACGTGGGGCCAAGGCCTTCTCTTCCCATCGGCTCTGGGAAGTGGAAGCATGTGGTTTGGTCAGATGCTCAACCTGATGCCACCATTCCTCAGTTCTCAACAAACTGGGTCTTCATTTTATCGACTCAATGAAAGTCGGGAGCGCACGATGATCGACCCTTAAATTGCACTACAGGGCCTCGGTAGAGTATTATTCAATCGTAATAAACTTTTACTTTAAAGTGAACGCAACTTGTAATGCTTTCCTTTTTTCCTGGATCATTCCATTGCTGGTGATAGAAGGGAAGGTGGGTCTTAATTTATCCCCAAACACAAGCATCCAATCACAATAGTGTGAGTCGATTACAAGAATAGCTCCCGTCAACAAGTCTGGTTAGTGGCGGTTGCTGTAGCCACCGGACTTGCCCATTTCCAATGGGGGGATGAGCGTGAGAGGAATTCGCGGAGTGAAAGTTAAACTCACACTCATGTCATTTTTCTTCTCTGTTCTCCCCTGTCGAAAATATGGTGTGACTTGTTTCCACGGCAACGTGCCGGCATAGACTTCTTGGCGAGTGTTATTCTTGTAGTCGGCCGAGAGTAGCTATTTCTCTATCAGTAGTAGAGCTAGATGAATGAAATACAGGCTCTCGGAAATTGAAGTCTGTGAATGCTCATGAAAATAATTTTAACAATAGAGTTGGAAGGATAGCATCTGCATAGAAATTATATTTCTAATAGCGTTAGAGAGGTATAGTTCACACAATACAGGTAGTAGACATTGAACATTTGTTTCTGCTTCTAAATTTGAAAAAAAGTTCCATCTTTTGAAACAGAGTTTTGTGAGATCGGTATCGATGTTCTGGAAAATGCAGCTGTTTGCTTAGTAGACGTACAGATTCCGGACTCAGTGTATAGGGGGACCTCCAGAATGGATGACACTTTTTAAAAATAATTTTAAGGGGATGGTGGACTTTAAAAAGTTTTTTTTTTATTTAATAAGATACGATTATGAAATTTTGTATTTTAATATATTAAACTAAAAGCATTATAAACAACTGAAAAAAATTAAAATAAATTTTAAAAATATTAGTAATTAATTAAAAATTAATTATTTTTTCAGTTTCGAAAAAATGCTCCATGCGTTTTAATTTTAACTTTTTTTTTAGTAATTTTGTTTTATAATAGCATAAAAATAAATTTAAAAAAAGTCTGTGTATCGGTTTTTGATTCGACCGAGTAGTTAATTTTTTAGAAATATTTTCATGGATATATACCAAACTTTCCCGAAATTTTTCAGTTTTCGTAAATAAAAGTGAAATTTCATAATCGAAATTTTGACCCTATTTAAAAAGGATACACAGATTTATTGTAATATATGAGAAGAATGTTTGCAGTAAATTTTGTACAATTCCGACCAAAATTAAGTCGCATGGAGCATTTTGAAGGCAAGAAAATCACAAAAACTTGATTTGGAGAAAATACAGTTTAAAGTGTAATTTTCCATTTACCTTTAATACCGTCTCTTCTGAATAATTTTATTTATGATTTTACCTAAACAAAACATATTTTTAAAATAATTTCATTCGAATATTAGCTTATTTTGTAAAACGTTCAATAAAAATTGTGACGTGTTTATTGACGCGTTTGTTTGCATTTTTGTGGACATTTAACTGTCCCTTTTAATTTTTTCAAACCCTAATATCTTTTTTAAAAAATTGCCGTAGACATACGCGGTTTTTTCTCCATGGTTCAGCTTTAACTGTAGAATATTAGTATGTAAAAAAGAAAAAAACACATTTTTTGGTCCAATTTTGATGATTTGGGTGTCCACCGTCCCCTTAAAAAGGCGGAAGGCAATTATATGTAAAAAATACATCTTTTGCTGCATTATTCATTAAACACCAGGTAACTTTACGTATCGGATATCACGTTAGCTCAAATAGTCACCAGTAGAGAGCGCTTCGAAGAAAATCATGATGTAAATGATGCAATGGCTGTTTCATCCATAGTAATAAAAGTAAATGTTTATAAATCTGTTTGCATGAGATGTCCAGACACATCTGCAGGACGCATTGGACATTTGTTCAATGCGTCCCGCAGCCCATGAGTTCGATAATGTGCACCTGAGAATTAGAATTTTAAAATTTTAATTAATTTCTTGAATACAGCATGAATATTTCTTTTACAGGGACACTCAAAATAATTCTAATACATTACGCTCTATGGGCATCTCGGTAACTACTGAACCGATTTTAAAACTTTTTTTCAGTGACAGAAAGCTGCATTAATCCTGAGTTTTGCTGGCTAACTTTCATGCTTGTAGCATAAATAGTTCTTTTACAGGAACACTCAAAAGGATTCTAGTACATTACGCTTTATGGACATCTCTGTAACTACTGAAGATTGTGAAGACTTTTTCACCGATAGAAAGTTGCACTATTCCTGAGTAACATGGGCTAAAATTCAAGCACATAGCATAATTTCAAAAATAATCCAAAATAATTCGTATATATTGTCGTAACTGTCTCCATTCACCAAAAGCTTAAAATAAGAAAAAAAGGATTTAAATTTAAAAACTCAACATATTTACCATGAATTACGTTTCATTTAAAATATACAAAAAATAAGTAAAATTTAAGTGCAGTCATTTTTGCCTGTACCGCAAGTGTCATCAAACTATTCTCTTTTTATTTTTTTATTATTTTTATTTTTATTTTTTTGGCTATTCACACACTGCTTCATTTCTCTCTGGACCTAATTCTAAAGCCCGACGCGGACGAAGTTGTGGATAGCAGCTGATAAACTAATGAGAGATATTTCATAAATAACCAACTCTTGCAGCAGCCTGGAGGAAAAAAAAATAATTCTGTAGTCTTTGTAATAATCTGAATTGGAATGCTCCCATATGAAGCAATACACTCTTTCAGTGCAACTATCGTTAGTGGATTTCACTGTAGATCTGGGTTTTCGGGTCCTCGCTTATTTGAGATATGCTATACTATTTTTGAAAACTGAAACTATGAAATTTCCTGGTGTCCTACTTACATTGCAAGAATAGATTTTTGATCACGATACATTTTTGACATGACATAATTGAAACAATACATTTTTGTTGCTTTTAGAGATTTTTCTTTTCTTTTTTTTTAGCAGCACTAGGGTGCTGTTTCACTCAATCCCAGAATTTTGTTTCCGCGATCTTGTTGAGAGGTTTTGAAGATATGAGCTGTCACGGGGAAGATCTTTTTAAATGTGTTTGCCAGATAATGAGGAGGGGGGGGGTGTTAGTAAAATGATGAAAGGTTTGCAATATTTGATAATGGATCGCTGAATTCGGTGCCAAACGCGACAATTTATTATAAATATATTACGAGTACTGTTGGAAAACGCCTCGCAAATATTGTAAAATAGTTTTAATAGGTTATTTTAAGATGGATTTCGATTCCAAATTATGGTACAAGAAAGAGTTGATTTCTATTTTAACGCCCCCACTCTGGCCAACCTAAAAAACCGCCGCACTTTGGCGGGCTTTGCAGTCATGGGGTCTCTAGGAGTTGTACACAAGTTTCAACGCTCCCAAAAGAACTAGATGAAAACTAAAGTGAACAAATTAGCGATGAACGCACCAGTTAAGGAATTTGAAGATACTTAATTTTAAAACAACATTACTTGGCAAACCAAAATAAATAAATAAATAACGGAATGCTGTACTTACAGGTTGTTCCAAATCTCCATCTTAATTCTAAATTACGGTTACCACATAAATACAAAACATTTATCATGGTAACTGAATATGTTTAATTATCGTCAGCTTGGCGAGAGTCTGGGCGTTAAAGTAGGATTCAACCCAAGAAAGAAAGAAAGAAAAACACGGCACACTCATGGATTATGATGCATATTCCAAACAATATTTAAAACGGTGAAGTATAGTTGTAATATACTTGGCGAAGATTGTAAAATAAGTTTAGTCGGCGATTTTAAGATAAATTTCGACTCCAGAGATGGATCTTATGAAACGAGGAAGAAAAATAAGGCACACTCATGAATAATGATAGACTTTACAACTTAATGGAATAAGGACGGAAAATAGGAACGATGAATAATTTATGATACGCTTATAATATACAGCACTTTAGGGCGTATTTAAAATATGAAAGTGTTTCGGATTTTCTTACTTTTTTTGTGGTTTTTTAAAATATATGTCTTTTTGAGGACAGCCGATAAGAAGTGTTGTGCACAAAACTTTTTCATTTTTCACCCCGTCGGGCCGACTTACCTTTTTAGATTTTATCTTTACATGACACAGCATTATCATCTATTATATAAATGTGAAAGTTTGTCTGTTTGTTTGTTTGTTTATTTGTCTGGGAACTCCTCCCACACCGTCAGACCGATCGGCTTGAAATTTTGCAAATACACGTAAAACGAGATAGAATAGGCCGTAGGCTATTTTAAAATTCTGGAAATCCACCCGTTCCCTAATTTTTAACGATTTTTCGCAATTTTCAGGGTAGAAAGCTACTCAAATGTCCGATTTCGGCACATTCGTGAGCATGCTCCGAGACGGTTGGTCGCAGACCTACCGAATTTTGCATACGGCTTCACTAGGACAGATCCTAATACGCCTTGAAGCGATTTTTTCGAAATTCGAATTAGAAAATGTTTTATTTTATGTTTTGTCCGATTTTTAGTGATTTTTCTAGCTTATTGCGTAATAACGCCGGTAATTACACTCGCAAGAAAACGATATATACGTCATCTTATAGAGGCATTTTTTTTAAACTGATTGTTCGGACTCTGTAACATAATTTGCAGATTTTGGGAATTTTTCAAATAAAATTAAATTTGACGCTGATTTTCGTAAAATATTTTTAAAACTGCTGCATCTTGAATTCTATCCGTCATACATTTTTTTATATTTTGTCAAATGACAGAGCATACATTTCACCCTCCTTTAAAAGCGAAACCAGAGGAAAATATAAATTAGAAGATTTTTTACAAATTTTTAAGTAAAGAAATATTTTCATTTCAATAGCAGCTGCTTAAAAATTTCGGTATGATGTTTGGTTGTCTTGGAGACAGTAACAATGATTAAAATTGGCAGTTGAAAAAAATAAATAAAATTACTTAAAATAACTGAGTTTTCGCATGTGAAATGTGCGTCATTTTGATGTCACGAATTTAAAACCCCTTTCGAAATTCAATGAGAATAACGGACTCTCAAGCAAAACATACGCCACGCATGAAATAATTCTATATTTTATTTTACGTTGCCAGAAAAAGAATTGAATGCTGTTTTTTCACCAGTGAATTATCCAGCATTATTTTCAATTGAGATTTTAAACGGGACACGTTTTCGAATCGTGGGAAATATATTGCGGTGTTAAACAGGACCTGATTATGACAAACAGGGGGCCCTGGGCATTGATGAATTTGAGGGCCTCCCATCTATGAAATTTGTTTTATTTTTCATAAAATTTTGTTATAAAAAAAAGAACAACATTTGAAATTGGGAGCCATTTCGAGCCGGGGGCCCTGGGCAAAGTCCCGATTTGCCCGTGCGATAATAGGGCCCTGGTGCTAAATATGCCAATTTGACAAGAATTATGCGTAAAAATTTATGGAGAGCTGATTTAGTGGCGACCATAAAGTGAAATAATTATCGTTTATGCTAATGCGTAAATTGCAAAGAATCACCAAAAAGACTACATTCGTGGCAAATATCTAAACCCTTTCTTTAAATTAAGTATTAACGGTTGCAAAACGAAAATATATTGTATTGGTATCAGTAAAAGATAGTATAAGTAATAGTAAGTAGATATGCTAAGGTAATATTGATCAAAGCACAATATACCGCATTAATAAATATTTCGTGAAACTAAGTCTTCTATTCATTTTTCAACAGCCATATTACATCACAGCTAACTAAACATTAAGTAATTCTACGTCGCGTTAATATATCCCGCGGTAGTTTCAACAGAAAAGACTGTAACAGAACTTTCTTTTTTCTTGCAGATTCTGTTTTGTCACAAGTAGTTATGACCACATTTTAGGAAAATGTTCTCTTCTTGCTTTGCGAAGAGCGGGTACACAACTATTTAATTATAAAATAGAACGGTTCTCCACATCATGTAGTATCTAAGGTATTAATGGCATAACTTAAATCTAAAAAAGAGTATGATGTAGAAATGAGACATTTTGAAAATTAGGAATTTTCACTGCAAACTGTCACGCTTTTCTTTTCTAATCGCGAATGACACCGACATAGTTTTTTGCGTCATAATATTAACAAGGGTCTCAGGTCAGTACTTATACTAACTTTACAAATAACTAATGAGTAACTTTACGCCAAGTCAAATCATTTTGCTTATTTTTAGATTCCAAATCACTGGAATCAATTCGAACTATACATGTAAGAAAAAGTTTCGTTCCCTACCGTGCGGAGAACGGGCACGCAGCTAGTTTATTATAAAATTCAAAGTGTACACTAACAAAATTTTGAAAATAAAGTTACATAAATAAATGGAAAGAACACGTGAACAATTCAGTAACATTTTGAGGATACAGAAATAAAATATATGAAAAAAAAAATAACGCATGAACACTTACTGTAAGATTTTGATAATACAAAAAAATAAATAATAAATAGATATATGAAAGAAACACATCAAGCCCTTATAAATAAAAATTTAGAATTTAGATTGCAGTACTAATTATCGTGACGTACCTGAGACATCGGAGTCCCCGTCGGTAAAGAATAAATTCTATATAATTCGTACATAAATTCCTCCCAAAGCTGTGACGCCACGCGGAAACTTGTCGCTGTTGCCGAGACAGACAGACTACTGTGTTGACCTTTTAATTGCACTCCTATCTACAGAAGAGACATGTGACGAGGAGTGTGGCCATTTTAGTATGGCTGTCTCGGACTACAAAGAGATAATCATATTCTCTTGATCACTTGACTTTTCGACTGTATAGGTGTGTGACTGAAATACCAACACCGTAATCTACATATGTTATCAGCCAGAAACTTTTCAAAGTAAATTTTCGAAATGGTCGAAAACAATTTTTCCTTTGAATAGTCAATACCATAGTTTTTCGCGATTACAATAATTTCTTTACTACGGACTGTCTAACTGCATTTAGCATGGAAAATTGGCAATCTGCCAATAAAGGTAAATCCAAATGAGCCGGTCGAGGCGGGGAGAAAGTGAGTTGAGAGAATGTACACGTTTCGTCTTATTCATTGAATTCTTATTCTTAGTTCATTTGATTTGATAGTATCCATCTGAATTTTGCTGTTGTATTTGTAAACATAGCATTCCTAAACAATATAATGGCTGTAACATCCAAGAATAAATCGTTCCGAAGTAATTCTGGTAGAACACACTTGACTGGCACCCTCAACAACTAATAGACGCTTCCGTTTCGGCCTTTGTTTACGTTTCTGTATAATCGGTAGTCGGGGGCGTAGCCAGAAATTTTTCATGGGGGGGGGTTACAACTCACATATATGAATACATGTGTGTGATAAGGGAGTGAAGAATATACATTTTGTATGGCAAAAACTTCCTCATGGGGGGGAGGGTTATGATCCCCCTAACCCTCCCTTGGCTACGCCCCTGTCGGTAGTGGAACTGTACAAGCAAGCAAAACAAAAGCATCACTAACACAAGCATTCAAAACCCTCACGCAAATGCATTCAATACTTTTAAAATTATAAAAGGGGATGAGTATTAAAACTGTAAAAAGGTGACAATTGTACCTTTTCCAAGGAAAATTAATTTTTATTTTCAACGGAGAACATCATTGTTCCTGACTTCTTAGCATATTCCAAATAGATTTCTGTTAAACCAGCTGTATTCACATTTCTGGACTACATTTGCTGAACATTTTCTTTCAAGCGAAAAAATAAATAAATAAAGTTATTGTGTCTAGTGTATCTATCCTTTTTATTTGTCCCTGGAAAGGAAAAAACGAAATAAATAAATAAATTTATTCTTGAATAAACTATACAAGATACGAATATAGAGGATTGGAATCCAGACGAGGGATTTGAAGTGTAAATGGAAGTCGTATTTATAAAGTTCGTGTACTTTTCAGCGGCTAAATATCCCAGATTTTAAATGAAATCTCTCGAGTGCTTATGTAAATCTTTGCACTTTTATGTTGCATATTGAAAAATGCTTAAAAAGTTTATATCAGAAGAGAAGCATTATATAGTACGCATTGTATAGTAAATATGTTATTGAAAGTTATGCTTGCTCATAGTCATCCTGTCAAATTAAATTTCGATATCGAAGAGTTTTTAAAGTTGAGGTTAAAACGCTATTAAATTAAAAATTAAGTCAAGTGTAGTTCCTAGCTTTCCCCCCCTCTATACCGATGCACTGAAACATTCAACCATTCCGTAACAAAGATTGAGAAGAAATTGGATACAGAGCGCTATGGCAACCTTAAGTTGAGGCACTTCTCCAATCATGTGACTCGTGGCAGATATTGCGCGCATCCAGTTCTCCTTAGTTTTCTATTAAGCATTTGCAGCCAGCACCCTCATTCTGCATAAAGATGCAATTCACGATTTATGAAAGTTTCTGAATCATGAACTATTTTTAACCATTAAATGTTGTTTTTTAATAAGAAAGTGGTCCTTTTTCCTATTTTTAAAGCATACTTTTTATAAATAAAAAACATTTCAGTGTATTGATATCCACTCACAGCCTCGGCACTATATTTTTTTTAAAAGCCAAGACTGTTTGTAATACGCATGTTGACAGTAAATTTCGCTTGAAGCTTACACCTTAAACTCTTAAAATGGGGCGATAAAGCACAAAATCTAGCCTCTCGGCATATTTCCGTATCGCAAGTCACATGGTTAGTGTTTGCACCACATTTCCAACGAGTTTTGAATGAAGATGCGCTCTCCAGTATATTTCTATACTCTTTGATAAGAAATTTTGAAATTTCCCATAAATAAAATTAAGGCGTTCAAAATTAGAAAATCATTCAAATGGGGTTGCGTTAGCTTGCCTATAGCGCCAACATAAAGGAATAACTAACACGACTGGACCACTCCGACCGCCGTCGCAGTGGACAAGCCTGTAATCGCCAGCTGACTCGGACAGGCATTTGTTCTACAAGAAATGTGCATTCAACAATTTAGCTTATTGTGGGATAGTTTAATTTAGCTGGAGTGGGTATTTACGTGATAGGCACTCAAACAGAAGCCATAATTAAGGAAATTAAGCTTAAGCCACCTCTGACTGGTTAAGCTAGATCACCTAGACCCATAAATATACAAATAATTTTGGCAAGCTAGGTTATCCACCTGAATTACTGTCGATATTCTGCATAATCATGACGATGTAGGCGAGTTATGCACACAATGACTTGCTTACATTAACATTCTCCGCGTTAATATTGATCGGTTAATTAGAGATTGAGTTATAAAATCATTAAAATACCCATTAGATAACGTTACAGTTGGTAGTTTTCTCGCCAAATAATTAAGGGATCGCGGTTATGTCGCCAAGCTTGGACATTATTGCGATTTTGAGAGGAGAGCATGACCGTCATTGGACCATTAGTTAATTATATAAGATATTTAGATCGATAGAGAGATACTCATTTTTAAAACCAAAAATGTATATCCTGTACTAGAAAAACAGAACAGTGTTCAAGTACGCACAATGATGCTCATGGTATCTCCAATTTATTGATTTTTAAGTACAACACTAAAAGACTTGTTAACTGCAATCTTTGAAATATTCAAATTTGAGTTTTAAAAGAAATAACAGTATTATTTTCATGACTGATTAGCATATTTGAAATAGATTTGTGCAAAATTGGATGCTCCCTTTGTTGTGATTGAATAATAAGGTTAGCATTTTCCTAACAATTTATTTCAAGTTAAAAAGAAATAAAAAGTTATTGTGTACAGCCCAGCCTTTTTATTTGTATCCCTAAAAATAAATGAAAAAAGGATTTATCCTTGAATAAACTATATACCGTCGCCCGATAAACAAACATTGAGGATTGCAATCTGGAGTTTCCCTCTGAAGTATAAACTGGAGGCATATTTAAAGTTTATGTGTTTTTCACTCAAATGCACAGGTGAAATACCCTGGATTTGAAAAAGAAGAACATTTTTTTTTCGTAGATGTTTGAGTATAAATTTATAAGTGTGTGTGAATATTTATTTATTTATTTGAAATGGATGCACTTAATTTTAAAAAGATAAGTGAGTAATGCTGTTCCATGTTTTTAATGTTATTTAATTTTCATCGTTCTCATTCCTGAAAAGTATACTTTTTCCTTTCCCTTTAAGCTGTACATATGCATATAGTTAATGCAGACAATAAAGAAAGTATTTTCTTTAGAGTATTCCAAAAAGGTGGTAACGTACTTAATTCATTATCTATTTAGGATAGATGAGCAATGTAAGTTAAAAAAAATGATGAAAATAAGGTTGGAAAACATACTACGTTAAGACACAATTCCTCTGATTAATTTTCAAAAAGTTACATTTTGAAATTTGCGTACGACCCACGAACAAAAAAAAAATCCGTTAAAAAAAACAAAAAAAAAATCCGTTCAACTAAATAGTTTTATTTTAAAATTTCAATACACAACTATGTTTCTCTCTCAAGATATCTGTTAATATTTCTGACAAATTCTCTGAAATTGAAAGATAAGAAATTTACCATTTCTCAGAGCTGATTTAAGTATACACTTAAGTTAAAACATCTGTTTTGGAAACTCTGCTTGTATAAGAAGTTGTTATTTTGAATAGTTGCTATTTTTTGTTAATCTGCAGCACGAGCAACTGCTAGAACTGAATTAATTTTAAAAAGATAAGTGAGTAATGCTGTTCCATGTTTTTAATGTTATTTAATTTTCATCGTTCTCATTCCTGAAAAGTATACTTTTTCCTTTCCCTTTAAGCTGTACATATGCATATAGTTAATGCAGACAATAAAGAAAGTATTTTCTTTAGAGTATTCCAAAAAGGTGGTAACGTACTTAATTCATTATCTATTTAGGATAGATGAGCAATGTAAGTTAAAAAAAATGATGAAAATAAGGTTGGAAAACATACTACGTTAAGACACAATTCCTCTGATTAATTTTCAAAAAGTTACATTTTGAAATTTGCGTACGACCCACGAACAAAAAAAAAATGCCAATTAGTAAAACGCTCCCATACGATAATGAAACCATACAAAAGTACTTCCCCATACACAATTTGAGAACTGTTCTAAAAAGTGTCGGAGATATTAAGATAAATAGATGCTGACTTAAGCCTCTTTTCAAAGGTTCTAAAAGGGAAAAAATCACTTTGTATAATCGCGTTTTAGAGAACACGCAGAGAAATTACGAAAGAAAATAATTTTTTGTACTCTAGCACTACACATTCGCATTCAAATTTATGTATAGCCCCTGACCGTCTTTGTTTAAAGATATCTCCGAGACGTTTTATGATGAAAGGTGCACATTTTACTAATGAATGGTGCACATTTTACTAATTCGTAATTCTTTTTGATCGGAGGTCGTATTCAAGTTTAAAACGTGTAACTTTTCAAAAATTGACCAGATTTTTTTACTAGATGTAGTCTTTTTTCCTCCCTTATTTTAAACATTTATTTTTCAATTTGCATTGCCCATTTATCTCTAATAGATAAAGAATTAAAGCAAGTTACCACCTTTATGTATAATCTAGTTGTACATAAAAAAAACTAACTTCAGATATCAAACAATGCAACTTCAAATAACAGTAGTGAAATTTTTATTTTCAAGTGTCAAACAGTATCCGAAACTAAACAAACACATAAATTTCAACTAAATAGTTTTATTTTAAAATTTCAATACACAACTATGTTTCTCTCTCAAGATATGTGTTAATATTTCTGACAAATTCTCTGAAATTGAAAGATAAGAAATTTACCATTTCTCAGAGCTGATTTAAGTATACACTTAAGTTAAAACATCTGTTTTGGAAACTCTGCTTCTATAAGAAGTTGTTATTTTGAATAGTTGCTATTTTTTGTTAATCTGCAGCACGAGCAAATGCTAGAACTGAAAAAATATGTTTCTTACGAAAAACATAGTTTGTTCAATTTAAACTAAAGATATAAAATCCGCTCGTAGAAATACGTAAAAAACTAATTTAAAGAATTAAATCTATTAACAACGTCAATTACAAAACAAAATAGCCGTTGGTATATAAGAGAAGGTCAAAAAAGATTTTTATTAGCTGCAATACAATACCAAACAAAAAGACAAAATATAATTAATTGTTTATTATTTTTCCTTTAAAAACAGTGAAAAGATCTGGATATCTTTCAACATGTTTCTTATCTTTATATTTACGTATCTTGATGTAGTATTGCACGTCTGGTGGTGAAAAAGGTGCTAATTTTATCATACCAAGAACAGCTTTCGTTTATTTATTCTTTTTTTTTTTCATGTCAAAGATGACGTAAATAAATTGATATTTCATCAAGAGAGGTGTATTTTTTCCTTCATTCTGTGTAATACAAGAGAATATTTGGAAATATAAGTGCGTTTCCTGGAAGAAGTCTGCTTCATCAAAATTGTATACATTAGTAAGTGGCATAAACTGGGTGGTCTGAGGAATATGACATGCAGCAAAATATAAACTTCTCAAAAGTGAGAGCATATACAAACGAATAATAATACTTAGAATAGAATTGACTTGTAGAACAGGGCTTATCTTTTCAATTGGAATGGTGGAATTTTCTATATTTAAATGTATTTTAATACCGTTATTAGCGAGCGCAAATATATTCATCGGTAGGGCCCAGTAAAATATGCGAAAAATGCGGAATTTTGCATAATTTACAATTCTCTGCATAAACTACAACTTTCCGCACAACACCGCATTTTTCGGGGAACTTTTTATTTCTTAATTTTTTCTCAACATATTTTCTTCAGAGATTCTTTGAGTCCCAGATGGGGAAAATGGCACAAAACAGTTGAGATTTGAAATAAGTTTCCTCAACCGTGTTTGAAATTCATGAAATCAGCTGGAGTGGTAGACCCAGACAGACTGTCCAACCTGAATGTTGATAATGAAGTCTTAGTGTAACAATATTCCAAGATTTGATGATTCACAAATAAGGCTTGTGTATGCTGCTTAGAAAGAGATATATAAAGGAATGTTCCGCTGAAAACTTAGTACGATTTCGGAATTATTTCACAGAGGTTACCAGAACTAACACTTAGACCAAAGAGAGAACTCTCGGCTTTACCTAATTCTGTGATCTGTGAAAGAGCAATTTCATGTTGCAGCCAAATATTTACAAAACACAGGCAGAGTTTGAAGGAATCATTAGCTGCTGGATTAATATAACTTTATTTTAACCCTTTGAGGCAGAACCCTTTTCCAATACTGAAAAAAGGGCAGCCGTTGCCATCGCTCGACTTAACTACCAGCAAGATGGCAGACGATCGAAACGTTCATCGCGTGCAACAGATCTAGAGACCCTTTTTTGATGGCAGCTGGCTGTGCCGCACAGCCAGCTGCGTCAAAAAGGGTCTCTAGATCTGTGGCACGCGATGAACGTTTCGATCGTCCGCCATCTTGCTGGTAGCTAAGATGGCGGACTGGTAGCTAAGATCGAGCTAAGATCTTAGCTGGTAGCTAAGATCGAGCGATCCCTAGTAGCACAAATAGTTCAAAAAACGTTAAAATTACGTTGGAAACACGTTTTTTGACGTTAAAAAACGTATTTTAAACGTCTTTTGGACTAATTGTGCTAATAGGGATGGTAACGGCTGCCCTTTTTTCAGCAATCTATCCAGCTGTTCTCGCATTCTTCCATTTTTCAGCAGATGTCAGTGCTGTTAAAAATAATCGTGACCATTTTTTACGGGAAATGACCGTGCTAAAAAGTAAAGGATTCTCGTGGAGCTAGGTCACCCGCAATTATTTTTATAGAAATCAAATCTATTCTTCGCGACTGGCAACAGTCAAAACGTCAGAGTTTGGTGTTCCCAGAGTGGGAACACTGCGCGTTAAAGGGTCAACAGACTTTAGTGCATAGACACACTTATTTGTTTTTAATTGTAGTTGATAATATCGCTTTTCTTTTTAAGGTAGTTATTTCCATACTCATCGCATTATTTCAATAAACTTCTGTAAATATAGCATAAATCTCAATAAACTACCGAATCGATGCAGCCTAATTTAGGAACATTTTCTGCATATTTTGTAGGGCCCTATTCATCCGGTACATCTACGCATATTTCTGTGTGAGTTGGTTTTAGTGATTTAATTGTGTAAATGTGTGTGGATATACATTTATATATTTTAAATACATGTACTTTATGATTGAATAATGTTACTCAATACTTTGAGGCTGTTTGTTTCACAGGTCCTTCTTGTTTCCATTGTTAAAACGATTCTTTAAGATTTTTTGTAGTTCCGAATTCACGCACATATGCGTGGGTGCTTTCATTTTGAATAAACGTGCCAATCCTACACACTGACACACACATTTTGTGTTTGTTTGCCGTTATTTTATCTTTGTTTGTCACTGCACAAAACAATATTTGAATATTACTGAAATTTCCTAAGTTGAATTTATGAATATTTCTTTTTTCCAAAATCGCATAGCAAAAAAGAACATGTACCTTTAAAAGTGTCTTGACAGTGTCTTTGTTTATGGATGATACTAACTTTTTACAACTAAAACATAGATTGAGGATAAAGCTTTTATTCGAAAAAAGTTTTTGAAAATATTCTTTCTACTTGTTGTTTTTTAAGTGTAATAAAGCTATTATGTTTGTTTGTTTGATAACGGCCGATTAGCTACGCGTGGGCTCAAGGCCTTTCTAAGGGGTCCTAACCCGTTTTTACGCTAAGTGTCGGTGGGAATCAAAGAAAACTCTGAACGGTTAGGTCGGCGGACGCGACCTGGTTTCGAACGAGGCACCTTCCGTATCCCAGTTTAGAGCACAAAAAGCTAAGCCACCGGTGGGGTATTTTGAGGTTGCGGTGATATTTTAGATGTAAGATTTTCACGGGCGCGAAATGATTAATGTTATTTAATTTGCATCACACTTAAATTTCTATACATTAGTGCATAATTTTTTCTTTCCCTTTTATTCTGTACGTGTACATACGATTAACACAGAGAAATTAAGAAAATACCTTTTATATGGAAATCCCATACCATGTGGGAAATCTAACACTCTTCCAGAAGTAATTCCCCAGGCTTGCGTTCCTTAAATATTGATCGAAAACTTATACACTAAATAACAAAGTTAGGTTAAAAAAAGGGCAGAATTTTATGGCACGGATAAAATTTTCAGATTATTAAAATTAAAAAAATATAAAATTTTAATTTTTGCATGAACCTGTGTACGAGAAAATTCCCAATCAGTAAAATGTGCCAGATAAATTAATAAAGTGAAATAGAAATTTTCAGCTTTTTATCATAAAGTGGCTCAGATGTATGTTTAAACAAAGTTGGTAAGGGGCTATACAATCGCAGTAATAGCAAAAATATTATGGGGAACACTGTTTTCACGAATGTTTTGCATTATATTTGATTTTAGATGAATTTTTCAGCGATATTTTGTTTTATTAGAACACAAAATTCAAAGAAAATAAAAGTGTAGATATTTTTTTTTCACTCAATTTATAAATAAATGTTAAAAAAATTAAAAATATTAGCTGTGGCCATTCCCACTTTAAATAAGATTTAGTGAAATATTTCTGTGAAACATACAACTTGGCCTTGAGAAGCATCAAAAATGCTATAAGAAATATATAAACTCTTAAGTTTTATTTATTTTTAGGAAAAGCATACTTAAGAGTTTGTAGAGTAGGGGACGCTTTTCTAGATGCGGAATAGAAAAGCTTAAATAGATTGTTCACTTATTTCTAAGATCTGAAAAATTCCAGAGTGAGCATTTTATCTAGACTCTTGAAAGAAGAGATATATGCTGCTGCTGTGTAAATCGATTTTTGTGTAAATTGTGCTGATACTTTCAAGAGTCTTAAAGAAAAATCTTCATTTAATTCTCATTTCATGTTTCAGTTTCCGATTTGTAGACGTCTCCCTTGTATGAACAAGAGAAATGAACTAGATCCACTAAGAATGGGGAGTGATTTTTTATGTTTACAGTGGACTCGAACTTCAACGCGATCCACCGGCTGTCTGAAATTAAACGAGAGTTAGGAAATTTTTGTGTAGGTCACAATGAAGGTATGGGAATGAAGGTATGTGAATAATAAAAAATAAATAAAAAAAAAATATTCAGCCTTCAGCTGAAATTAGTTTCCCATCCGCTAAAGAGGTTTTTTGACAGAACCTTTTAATTTGTATTGGCAGCCATGTACAGGATGTATTTGCATGTAAATCAAACGGGGAGAAACCAACCGTTCTTCCAGTGGTGTCAAGTATTTTAAACAATCCGGTATTTCGGGGAATTCGAAGCCATTGCTTATAGCTAATTCTGGTATTGTCAATTTAATCAAACAATCGTAACATGTTTTGCAAAATTTGCCAATATCATCGATATCTTTGTAAAAGACTAGTTTTATAAAGTCCGTTGTCGCTCCTTTGGACAGTAAAGTTGTTTTGGAATGGGTTCTTATTGACTTTTTGAACCACAGTCGATCACAACAATAGCATTGGTGGATTGGACCATCAGCAACAGCTTCGAAAAATTTCTCAGCTAATTTACGAAATTCTAGTTCTTCACACCTTACATTTAGATCAGTATCTGTTCTTGGTCTTTTCGATGGTATATCTAGACAGAGTCGTAAACGTTTTCTGTCTTGTCTTCTGGATTTGGATTCCGCTTCTTGAGCACGAAAATCTGGATCTTCCCTTTTTCTTTGCATAAATAGACGGTTAGTTTCACGATGACTTTCTTCCGGATCAGACAACTGGCGAGGACGGCCAGCGCGGCCTTGAACAACAGTCCCGGGTATATTCTTCTGATATTTAACGATGTAATACTGAACAGTAGAGCGTGAAATACCAAGCCTACGAGCTATTTCACACTGATCCCGCAAAAATGAAAATTTTAGAAATGCCACGACAGAACACCACCACTTGCTCCGAGGAGGGACAAAAGTTTGAACGCGACTCTGGAAACAAATCCAAGTTCTGAAAAATGAAATCGGAACCTCGGGAACTTGACAGCCAGTCGCAGACGCTCTGACAAAATCTTACAGTTTCCCCTTTTGTTTCATCTGACGTTACTTTGAAATTTTTCAAGTATCCATTATTCCAATCATGTGACGGATCTTGTTGTGTTTCAAATTTCCGTGAGATCTGTAAGATTTTATTTACTATCAATTATCATCCACGACTTTTTTTGTCTGCCCAAAACTATTACCCTCTTTAGCGGAGGGTAAAAAAAGAGTTGAAATATTTGCCTCCAGGGGGTGTTTTTTAATGAATAATGCATTTCCAAGGTCCCCAGACCTCAAATCAGACGACTTTTCGGTTTGGCCCATACAGTACGCACAGGCTCTCTGAAAGTCTTTAAGCGTTCAGAAAACGTTCTTTTTAAAATTAAAATGAATTACAGCAAATGAAAAAAAAAATATGGTACCTAGGCGAACATACTCATGAGTATGTTCGCCTAGATATTGGCAATTCATCTGGATTTCGGAACAGGTGCTTGATATTCTCTTTCTCTCTATTCGAATTTTACGCAAAGGAGGCACTCTTCGTAGGAATCGAACAACATCACCTCTGCTGTCCAGAAATTTTTTAAGTTCACTATAGCCGAAGTCATGGTTTACTAAAACCGAAAAATGCCATGAACATTTCTAACGTATGCGAATCGGGACTAAAGAAATGCGTTCAGTATAGCCGAGGGTTCACTATATCCGGAATTGACTGTATACAGTTAAGGCTTTTTTTTAAACAGTTTGAAGAGTGTTTATAAAGTTCTAAAATAACTAGAAAAAAGTAAATTAAAATAATAATAATAAGGGTCCACTGGTGGCGTTTTGCATGAAAACGGCAAATTGAATGATGGAAATGACTAATTCGAAATATGCAAACAATTTCAACATTTATTCAATAGGTTTTAGGCCTTTATTCACTCATTTGGGTAATATGTGAGCTGATTTCACCATGCAAAGTGCCATCTAGTAGACATTTTTTTAACTAAAAGTTCTGAAAAATTCCCTTTGGGCGCATCTCATGTACTGTCCATATTCATAATTTAGCAGCAATCTGCTCACCAGTTACAGCTGCAAAATGCTGTTTGTAGGGGAATTTTAATAATAACCAACGTGTATATTTCGGAAAGATATTTAGAAACCCTCCCGCACTGAGCAAAATGCACCGTAAAATTTACAGCCCCTCAACTTTGGATTTCGCCGTATTTCGGAATACTTTTAGTATTCATTATTTTCATGAAACCTAGTTGGAGATTCCCCCCCCCCCCCAATCCAAAAAAAATTACAATTGCCCGCTTACATCCACAAAAATGCGGAGTAAATGCCGGAACTTTCGCCACTTTCTTCTTCCATGTGTGTGTGTGTGGGGGGGGGGGGGTGCGGTGTAGAAAGATTCTTGTTACTATGAAAAAAGGTAAATACAAGCAAGCAATGATGACCTTGCTTTCCCATCTTTCAATCCGTCATTTTCGCTCTACTCTCTTTTTAACACCGCATTTTCTTTCCATTTTCCCAAGTAAACGGGCATAGTGATATCCAGCTTTTTTTGCTGGAGTCAGTCAAGTCAGTAAAGTTTGACGGTAATACATCGCCAAATTTGGCGCATTGAAGAGTTGGAATATTGTGTTGGAAATGGGAGATGAGTTAGCATGATTTATCTTTCTTTTTTTATTTGCAAAGACGCAAACAATTATTTTTGTAGAACTAAAATCTAATAATCATGTACTAAATAAAGCACAGCTCAATGTCATATAATTAAAAGTAAAAGCTTAGAGACTTTTTTATGTTTACTAAGCAGAATACATGATGAATGTTCTAGTCTCCTGAGAAAGCTCAATTGTTGTGAGTGACAACCTTCTTGATGTAAATCTTTAAGGACCGAGAAGGAAGTTAAAAATGATCTCTATTTCTGACATAAAATAAATGTACTTTTTGATATGTTCTTAATGAAGAGACTATTAATTGTATACATCCACATTTTTTTCTGTTTATACTATAGATATCAAACACAATATGAGTTGAATTAATATTTTATAAATACCTGTTGTGATAAAATATACTTGTTATGTTAAAAAAATTATAGGTATTTATAAAGAACAACTTGAAGTACCCGTTCTTCACACGGTATCTGTAAAACCAATAGATAGAAATTGAAAACAAACAAATAACTTTTAAATATATTTTGGCTATATATTTATGTGCTGGTTACAGCCAAATTTTAGAGAGTGTGTCTTAAATGATTTACATATTCATATCTGGATCCATGTTTCATGATCGAACAATTTTGATTATATCGTAATTTTTTTTCCTTTTGCCAAATCTTGTTAACATTTAACTTACCAATTCAATTTTAATCTCATGATGTAAAAATAGCGCCAAGAGTAATAAATTTCATTTTCTATTTTTAACAGGACCTCGGATTACTTTAAAACCATGGAATAGCAGATTTTATATTTTTAATTTCAACATTACATAACCACAGTAATAAATTGTCTAATCCTACACAATGCTAAATTTAACAAATAAAAGAAAACAAAGGTAATATCCAATGTTCTTGGACAAAATAATTTATGTTAAACTGAAACTTACCAATTGGAAAATAAAAGTGCATACATGTCAAATAAACGGGACATTAACTAAACTGAAACTTTATAGTACTCGGATTTTAAGGTTATCGTTGCTATTTTACAATCTATTTCCTTCACATAAGCGGCAAGAAATGTTTCGAAGAACCGGAGGCGAAAATGCTCATGAATCCTCCAATCTTAATCCACGTTTTCTAAACTTATGCAAATTTATCGTCAAAGCTTTCCAACATTTAACTGTGCTATTTGGATTGCATGACGTAAAAGTGTGATGTCTGTTGTACCTGAAATTAAAACGAATATTACGTTGAAATCCTTGAGGGCTGCTCCCAGGAAATGCAAATGTAGGCTTCTTCCGCTGACCTCTTTTGTAGTGCACAATCAGGCCCGATAGAATTATGGTGGTCCCATTCTAAGCATAACACTAAAAGAGAAAAACAAAATACATTTTCATTAAAAAACTTCTAATGAAATGGAGTTTTTAAACTCTCAAATTTAGTCAAGAGATTTCTGTGAAAGAGCCACAAGTGTTTGATGAAGCATGGTTGGAAAGCTCACTGCTATTTCAACAGTTCTTCCAAAATGATTACTGCTAGCTATGTGAAGACAACAGTTCCGACTTCGAAATTTCGTGATTCTGAATCCTTTGCGCTACCGAACCTAGAAATTTGTCGCAATATTAATAAGACACCCTTTACACAAATCTCATTAAAATTAAGAGAAAAACATGAAATGGTTGAAAAGTGCAATGTTTTTTTCTCAATTAGCTTGAGGGATTGGAATCCCGATCCCACGGGATCCAACTGGATCCGTTTGCGGAGCTTGTCCCGCGGGATTACGGTACGAATCCCACTGGATTGCAACTGAGGAATTAATTAGTTTTATTACAGTTTTACGCCACTTACCCAGTCACCAATTGACCCAAAATTGTTGCATACGTATGTATCTTATCCCGCAGTACATGAATCACTAATTACAAATTGTAATTCAAAGTTTTCATTTTTTAATTATCCTCTAATGGATATATTGCAATCTAAATTTTGCGCTAACTTCGAAATCCACAAATGAACAGAACAATTTCATACTAATTCGAGAACAATCACGAATCAATTATAAAAAGTTTTCTATTGGGTTGGCAACAAAGTAATTGCGTTTTTCCGTATGTCAATATTCCGCCTGGCCAAAACTACTGAAGTTAATTATGCGAAATTTGGCACGTACGTGAGTTCTTCAACATAGGTGCTAGATCAGAGAGCATTTTCCAAAATTCGTAATCTTAGGGCGGGTAAGGGGCCAAAAAGTTCTTCTCACATATCCCGCGTGATCTCAAATAAAAATAGAGATATCCGTGAAATTCTTTCTGTAAAATACAACAGTCACGAATACCTAAAAATTAATTTCAGGACATTTTTAATTTTGTCCTCTAAGGAGGATAGAAGCGAAAAAAGGGGGAGGGTGGCCATCTTTTATGGACGAAAAAAAATACTGCCAGTGAAATTCTTTCTTTAAAATGTAACAAATATGAATCGTATATTCAGGCACAGCTTACCTGTAATTAAAAACTTGTTGAAAACTTATTTGCTTGAATTTTATACCAGAAAACGCAATTACTTTGTTGCCAACCCAATATTTAGGCTTTAATTTTTTTAAATTCACGCATTTCACTATTTTACTAAATTAGATCAAGGCTTGGAAAACGAGTGACTTTTTTTACACAGACACACACATTGCCTTTTTTTTACGTTCTTTTTTAGCAACTAAGAACTAAGTCTATTATTTGAATATCTTAACTATAATTTTCATATTTCAGTAAGTTATTCTATGAATTATCAAATAACATAAATGATTACTATTTAAGTTAAACTTCTTGGTGCTTAAAATTTTACATTTTCCTTTTTTTTTCTCTTTTAAAATGAATTCTTAGCTGAATGAAATGCTAATTCCACGGGATTGCGGGATCCCTTGGGATCAATAAGTCTCAGTCCTGAAATCCCGCGAAAAGAAAAACAGTGCGGGATTGCATTTCCCCCATTAGCTTCTCAAAACCAAAACCCAATCATCATGTGATTATTGGAGCACTTAGAAAAATGTGCAAAACAAATAATAACAGAATTGTCAGTTATGCGCTAGAAAAAATTTGCCTAAATAAGATCAGAAATATTATTATCACATAGTTCCAAAAAGAACAATCAATGCGAAAAATCCTGATAATTATAACTGAAACCTGCGACCAAAAATATACACCGATTTGCGAAACTCTCCCTTCGACTAAAACATTGTTCGACGATTACGCTTTTACTTTAGAATGTTAATGCCGAGAGAACAAAAGTTTCTGTTTGTGTTAGAAATTAAATACCTCAAAAGAACTATTATACGTGCTCAGACGTGGTAATCACTGGATTTCGATATTTTGTTTTCTTTTGTTTGCATGCATTTGATAGAAAAGTCGTGAATTAATACTTAATGTCTGAGATAATGGTACCCGAAACGTCTCCGTGGAATCAAAGCTATTCTAGTTGTTGGTGTATGTTTGAATAGTATTCTATTTGTGTCTTGTGCATAGTTATGTTTAGTAAAACATGGGAAGATTAAAAGCTCCTTTGTAAAGTTTAGTTGTTAATTAACTGAATAAATTTTCTCCGATAATTTTTAAACAGAAGGATAAAAGATAGACCGGAATTAAGTATTCGGGAAATAACCTTACCTAAGGGAAATAGAAAATATATTCATACTTAGGTATTCTTCCACATAATATTTAGCTAAGGAGTCACATCGCTGTACAAAAGTCGAAAAAATCCTTGAAAGTGCTGGATAAAGATTTATTTTTATAGAGATTCTAGATTATCATAACGGTTTGATATTTCCATATGAATTCCTATTTTCTGAGTATTTATTACTGAAATGCTCAATAAATTTACGCAAATAATAAACACAAACACAGACAATATTTTATTCACATTTAGGATATGGTGAGGATAAAATATGGAAGGCATTTCTTTTTCATCAAAAATATAAATAAGATGTTTTTCAATTATTTTTATTTTTTAGCCTGCATTTTTAGACATTAGTTAACAAGATTTATATGCATTAAAATAATTATTAATTACATTTAGAAATGCAATCTATCTGCATTTTGAATCCATGTTTTCTTTCTTCTGTCTCCAAACTTTTCTGAAACTGATACATGTCTGACAATTTTAGAAGTTCTGTTATTATCTTCAATGTAAAGAATGTCTAAAAAGCTTATTATCAGAAAAAGCTTAGTGTTATGCTATGTTTCCAAATGTCTCTAATAAAATTTTTAAGTAGTTTGATTATTGCCCACTAGGGTTTGAAAATAAAGGCAAAAAAGGAAAATTATGTAAAAACAAAACTATTTATATTGTGATCAAAAGGACACATGTACCCATTTTACCAGACCTTAATCTGGAACAGTGAGATGTCGAAATCTAGAACCTAAGTCTAAACAGCTTTGACCATACTATTTTAAAATGTGAATAGTTTGTAAGCCATGATAAAAGATAAATAAAGTTTGATTAAATACGCCTTATTCACCTTTTAAAGCTATAATCCATTTACCTCACCTTTACGTGGAAAAATAATCCTTTATAACGTTTTATGTTTCTGTATTAATAAAACAGCTCTTATTAAAGTTTAATATCTGGACCTTAAAAACTAATGTAGTTATATAAAATGGTACTTACGTATTATTCCGGCGGTCATTCCCGCCAAATTATTTCTTCGTAAAATGTGCCGGCAAACAGTTGCCGATCGCATTTGGATAGTTTTATGTGTTCGGCATTTATCTTGGTGAAAAATCGCTCGTCTTGGCGAACCGCCGGAATAATACGTAAGTAACTCAAAAATATTTCCAGGTGTGAAGGGTATGAATGCATTACATAAAGTAACACCATGAGCTACATGTTTAACAGCATTAGTTAACCCTTTGAGGCGCTGCCCTTTTTTCAGCATTGGGCAATCTATCTGGCTGTCCTCGCATTCTTCCATTTTTCAGCAGATGTCAGTGCTGTTAAAAATAATCGTGACAATTTTTTTACGGGAAATGACGTGCTAAAAAGTAAAGCATTCTCGTGGAGCTATGTCACCCGCAACTACTTTTATAGAAATCAAATCTATTCTTCTTGACTAGCAACAGTCAAAACGTCAGAGTTTGGTGATCCCAGAGCGGGATCACTGCGCGTTAAATGTTTAAAGAAAACAGCTAACTAGAAAAATAAATGTCTGTTTCCAACTCATTTTACGCCATAGAGTTAAACGCAAGTGCCACAGATCTAATGCCATCAGACGGATAGTCAGTTTGCCACTCTGATTTTGTTTTCAGCAAACATTCTTTGGTTCGGAGAAGCGAATAAGGCTGCACGTAACCAAGACGGGACTGTTATGCGTTAAAATATGTGTTTAAAAACGTCACAGCAACACTAAATGCACTGCATTAATATTTTCAAAAATTAGAGTCCTAACTGCACGTCTTCTCAAAATAAATGTGCAATAAATGTTCAAACGACTACACTTATTCTTTTATAATAAAAACTATTTTGTGTTAAACTGTCTTCCAATTGGAACTAAAAGATATTTTATCAAAATCTTTAACGAGAAAAAAATATAGCCCAGAAAAAAAGTACTAAATTGGGCAAATTCAATTTCAAGAGTTCCACAAAACATTAATTTCCTGGATTTTTCCTCTTAAGGTTGCATTTTACTTTCCGTGAGTAGTTTTTCAAGTTTACCACTTAGCTATCGCATTGTTCCGTATTTTCTTTTGCTTTGTTTTCTGAAACCTTTATGATAGCTTAGACAACTGGTTAAAATAAAGAAATGAGATATTTATAACAAACGTATTTTCTAAAATTTTCTAATCATTTTCTGTATAACTTAACCATAAACTACAGTGATTTTTTTAAGCTGTAATTTTTATCGCGAGAATTTCTGTTATTTAATCATTCGATATGTCTTGAAAAGAAAAGAACAAAAATGTAAAATTGACCCAGTTAAAAAATAATTTCATGCTAAAAGATTATTTTAAAAGTACGAAATAGAATAATGTTTTACATGAATCAGTCCATTTAATACATTTTAAAATACAGATTGTTTATTCTAATTAAATGCATTCAGATTATTTATTTTAATTAAGTACAGTCGGATTATGTATTTAAATTAGGTATAATTAAAGTTAATCTTGTGAAAATACTGCATTCATATTTTAATTAAAGTTAACAAGTTGAAAAATATTAATTTAAGAGTGCGTTTTAGTTCACAAATATTTGTGTTATATTAAAAATAGTGTTTGGCAATCGGAATTTTATGACTTATCCTATGATAAACTATAAATATAATTTATGTAGTTAAATATTTAACATTTGATTAAAATCTCTTAAGATAAACAGAAAATTATAATTTGAAAAGTAAATATGAACATTATTTAAAAGTAAACACTATTTATCGTTAATTTTAATGTAATTATAAGGAACAGTTCATTAAAAAGACTGAATATGTTTTTACGTAGTTTACACATTCAATATAATATAAATCACAAATTAGATTGTCAATAAAGGTTTTAAAAAGACAGTGAATTACATCTTAACAAAAGAGCCACCCACCATTTACCACAAAAATAAGACTTTATTGTCAGTAGCGACAGTTAAAAATTTACGCGTATGCAATTAACAAACAACTCCTGTGGAGCCTATTCGTTTAATTATCTTCAGTTCTCAGGCTCACAACGGTTTCAACTAATCGCTAAAATGTGATTAATATTAGTTCAATACGAGGAAAAGCTTTTGCTATAATGCAAATGGGTGCTAAAGTGGAGCTGTTTGCTTACTGAAGCATGGTGGAGAATCGTTCGAACGTATACGGAATATTGGATCTGTTGATTAGTTCAGTACGGTGACAAATTAAGAGCAACTTAAATGTCAGATGCTTTTGTCTCCAGTGAAAGTTTTTCTCTAAGAAATCTTTTAAAATGTATATAACTATTGGGGAATAGCGGGTGTGCACAAGAGGTGGCAAGTTTTTTATCTATAAGAGATAGGCGGCCAATATAAATTGAAAAAAACGTTGAATATAAGGTAGGAACAAAGACTAAATTAAGAAAAATTTCTGTTGTATATTTTCAAGAAGTGAGATTCTTTAAATCTGTATTATGACCTCCATACAAAAGAACTGCCTATTAGCGAAATGTGTGCCATACTGTAATGAGGTGATGTGCAAAGTTTCAGCCTTTCATCGTAAAATGTTTCAGAGCTAAGAAAGATAAACATATGCTGATTTAAACCCCCTTTTAATAGCTCTTGAAGAAAAAAAATTCACATCGGACGATCGGATTTCAGGGATCTAGCAGAAATTAAAAAAAGAAAGTCATTTCTTACGTTCTAACATGAAACGCTCACATTCAAATTCATGTATAGCTCCCGATTACATTTCTTTTAGAGATATCTCTGAGACGTTTTAGGTTGAATGGCTGAAATGTTATACATCCCCTCATTAGTGTATGATGGCCATTTTGCTTATTGGAGGTTATTTCGTACTGGGGCTCTGCACATATTTCAAAAGTGTAATTTCTTGATAATTAACGAGCGGAATTCTTTCTTAACGTTGTCTCTTTCCCTAACTTACTTTTGAACATGTTTCCAGTTTACATTGCCCGCATATCTCTGTTAGATGAAGGTTAAACAGGGTTATCATTTTTTATGAGCATCCTTTAGAATAGTTATCAGCATGAATAAAAATACAACGATTCAGTATCGCAATAGTAAAAAAAAAATATATTATCTGAAATTATCCAACACTAAGGAAGCTTTCTCTAACGCAGCGTTTCTCAACCCCAAGGGGGGCGGAGAGAGTTTGCAGGGGGGGGCGAGAAAAACCAAAGAGCAAGTAGCGATGCTTTTTTTTAAAAACGTCATCTTTTTTATTCTCACTTTTACTCAAAAATCTATCCATTTTCGTTTCAAATGTTCATTCAAACTTTACTGAAAATATTATTTTGTAGAAAATTCCGACTCAATGTTCATTGTTAAAGATTAAGAAACTGAATGTAAGTTGAAAAATGTGAGGGGGGGGGACCACCGTAAGTTAGGCTTTATTGGGGGCGGCCTTTAAATAAAAGGCTGAGAACCGTTGCTCTAATGGGTATTGCTCATTTGTAACTCTGAGTAATCTCGTCTTCAGCTTTGCGATTTGCGCATAAAAATAAGCTATCATCTAGTAGCAAAATAAACCACACTCAATATATTTCACTAGAAGTCATAGTCCGTTGTGGAGGCAACTACAATGGGAGCGAGAAAAAAAACGGAAATATGTCTACGCTCAATATATTTAACCTTCGTCCGCTTAAAATAAATCACTTCATATTCAGTTGTTATTGCATACCCATATCGAATTTTATGCTCTGATGGAAACGTGCTGAAAATTTTCGCGTTCGAAACATTTCGTTCTGTGTACACAGCCATTCTTATATCCATGCAGACGATTTATTTGTCTAAAAAAAATCTTTATAATCTGGAAAAACTATTTTAAACGAATCCCCCACCCCCAGTTGTACGACGTCATTTTCATCGGAAACAACTCATTTTGTCACGCAATTGATTCCCTTTTTTGACTCTCGGAAATAAAAGGGAGCTGAAAAGATGCGGAAAATCGCTAAAAAATGAGGGAACGGGTGGATTTTCAGATTTTTAAAGCAGCGCAGATTGTTTTCTGTATTTTTATACATGATTATGAAAAATTTCAAGCAGATCGTGCAAACGGTGTGAATTTTATGACAGTTTTAGACAATAACTTTTTCTTCTGTTTGGATTAATGACGGTAAATGTTTTGTTTTGAAGTGGTCGGACCGGAATTGTTAGAGAGAAAATCAGGGATCAGCGTAACAATGTAGTAGGAATTTTGGTCGCTTAAAATACATAATAAATTACATATTCTGCTTCTAGCTGTGTCGTTACACTAGTTATTGTAGTTTGTAATGCCCTCTGGCAATCACAGAGGTTCCAGCAATGGAACCTCTGTGGTTGCCCTTCGCCGTCCCTTAGGGACGGCGAAGGGCGAAGAGTACGGCTTCCATTAGAGTGTGCCCCAGTGGGAGGAAGACCGTCTTACCCGGGGTCACTTAATTTGAACCAATTCCAGATGAGGGACCAACTCCACTGAAATCGGCACCCCCAGAGGTAGCGTTAAACTTGGAGGACATTGGAGCCACGACGAATTTTAAGTGCACCAACTCCCATTAGCGTACACGGTCCCACAGCAGTCGAGCCGAGAGGCAGTTGACCCTCGCCCAGTGGCGGATTAATGCAAGTTTCCTGGGGGGGGCGGTTAGTTTGTCGGTGGGGCTGGTTAGTTAGAAGATTGACATATACGTCCATTTTATGGAAGTAAAATAGGATCTTTTACATTAATTTCTTATTCTCGGGGGGGGGCGGTCGCCCCCTCCGCCCCCCCTTTAATCCGCCCTTGCCCTCGCCCAAGCATTGGCCAAGCCGAATGCTGCTTCACTTGCCGTGATCTTGTTACAGTAGTTAACCAAATCCATTGCTGCCGCTTTAGTTGTTAAGTTCTACAATCTAACGAAAATTGAAGTAATTTCTACAGTGATTAGACACAGAAAGAGAAAATAAATAAAATTGAAACTAATAAAGCGTTATCTTACTGAAACTTTATAAATGAACGAATTATTAATGCTTTTTAATTTACACTGCTCTCCAAAAGTTAAGGTACAACCTGTTTTTTATGTATATGGAAACGAATGAACATAGAAGCAAAAAATTTGGACTAACTGAGCACTAAATTGTTCTTTATTGAGTACGACATAGAAATTTACATAAATTCAATACAAATATTGTGTAAAAGCAAAAGAGCACTTTTGGTAGAAAAGTCCACTTTTGGAGACAACAGTTTATCAACGCTTTTTTGTGGAAACATGTGGTGGAAACATTACAAAAATGAGTTCTAATAAGGAATGAGTCCAGCCCTAACTGCAATGTACTGGCGGCATCGATTCTCCATGCTGCTAATTAAGTTGTCGGACACCTCAATAGGGAGCGAAGACCACGCACGGATGAGTCCTTGTTCCTGCTCATGCAACGATCTTGGAGGAGGACTTGAAGCAGCCGCTTGTCTGCCAAGATAGTCCCAAACATGTTCTATGGGATTGAAGTCTGGAGATTGAGCTGGCCATTCCATTCGCTCCAAACCTTGACTCTCGAGATAATCCTCAACAAGCACAGCTCGGTGAGGTCGGGCATTATCATCCATCAGAATGAAATCATTGCCCATAGCAGTAGCACATGGCCGAGCATAGGCATCAAGGATCTCGTCCCGATATCTCACACCAGTCATAGTTCCTCCCTGGAACACGTGCAGGTCAGTGTGACCATCTAGTGGGGTGCCTGCCCAAACCATTATTCACCCACCTCGATAACTGCGTCTTTCCACAGTGTTGGATTGATGGTATCGGGTGCTTCGCTCCCTCCAGATAAGCAGACTTCCTGAATCTCTCTCCAGTGTGTCTCCAGAAGCCCATCGCTGTCTGGTCCAAGGAGCATGTTCTCTTGGCTTTTTCCGTAAATATACGAAAATAGTACTGGCATCCCAGTGCATTTCCCGTATTTTCACGGAATTTTTATTTTTACAGTGCAACGCAATATCCGAAAGGGAAGTCGACCTAAACCTCTTATTCACATACTCAGAAAGAGTGAAATATGACAGAAAATTAATGGAGAAAGGATGAAACATAAATATGTCATCAACATCACAACATTTATATGAGCAAAGCACTTCTGCTGGAAGAAGTATTATAAACAGAATTTTCTGCATTTTATCTTTATATTTTAATTTTCACGGTTATTTTAATTTCAACCAATTTTCACTGTTACCTATTCATCTCACCTGAATGAACATGTCATTACTTTAAGTATCACTATACTCCAATCATTTCATAAGCACGGAGGTATAAAATAGGCTGCACATGGAATTAGTTAAGTCCCAATTTACGGACACGTCATCGGCAAATAATCGATACCGGAATTATTTAACCAAGACGTTTATCATTAGTCAATATATAGCGATATCCGCTGCCACTACGTTTAAACTCATTCTCCGCTCCATCAATTAAAATTTTAGCACACTAATGAACTTAAATTTACTATTTTCGTGTTCATATGAGTTATTTGTGGCCGTAGATAATAATTGTTATGTAGAAAATCCCAACTTTTCAAGGTGGCTGTTTACTCCGTAAATCTATCCTTCAAATCAAGTTGTTATTTTTAATTTTTTATAATCTATTGATATCAGTGTGTCTTAAATAACTTTCTACTCTGAGTAGTTTGAATAGTATAGTATATTCAGTTCATTTGGACAACTATATCAGTTCTCAAATTAAGATTTGAAGCTGGCAGAAAAAAATGCTGTGAGATTCCATTAGCTGGCTGTAAAAACTATTCAGCTCACGGCACAATAATTTTAAATTTTAGTAATAGCTGGAAATTGCAGTTGCTATTTTTTCGATTAACTTTTTATAAGCTAATTCAATAATGCAATGGGAATAACAACACCAAACAAATAAATGCTTCCCTTTTTCGTAAAAATTCTGCAATAACATGTATAAACTGAAAGCACATTGAAAGTAGAAAAAAGCACTCACGTAATAGTGTTTTAAATATTCGCAGCTTAATTTTCCGCGAGAACTGTTGTCCATAACCCCTTCCTCTGTAAAGAAAGTATATATCAGGGGTTCCCAAACTTTTTTCACCGCGGCACCCTTGTCAGGCTAAAAGCATTTCACGGCACCCTTGTCAGGCTAAAAACATTTCACGGCACTCTTTTGAGGCTAAAAACTTTTGCGGCAGATTTCCTTTAAAGCAATATGAATAGGAAGGTTAGAATAAAGCAGTTTGGATGCATTTTACGTTATTTTTTGTTTGTTTGTTTATAGGGCTAACTATCAAGACAGTACTCTCTTGGGAAAGGAATATGGAATTTTGACAAGACCCCCCATTTCAGTGAGTTCCTATAAAAGAGAGGCTAGAGGACAGTCTTGAACTTGACTGAAATATTTTTGTTTGAGCTCGCAGTGATCGGCTTGGCTCACTTTCTTGGGGACACCGGTTCAGAGTAAATTATTGGATTATACTCCACCAAAACACTTTTCTTGATTATCTCCACGGCACCCCTGATATACGCTCGTGGCACCCTAGGGTGCCGCGGCACCCAGTTTGGGAACCTCTGGTATATATACATCACGGTTTCTAAGCAGCTTTTATAACTACTATTTTGAAAGTTTGTATAAATTTCTTCCAGGTTACATAATAAAGAAATCGTTTGCTGAATTCCTCTGTTAATCTTTGTTTTTTAGACTTTGAATTTTCAAATCAGGGTGTTATTTACCCTGTTTACACTTTCGCACTTCTATCATTATTAATCCCTTGAATGTATCACTAAAAAGAGTTTTTTTTTAAATAAAATCTCATAAAATTTAGTGAATAAAATATGATTGGAATTTTACTTTTAAAATTATTAATATTTTTCGATTTTTAATTAATGTTGTATGTTTTATTAATGTTTTACCATGTTATTCTTGTATGTCTTACCAATACTTATTACTAACATAGAAGTATATCTCCATTCTAGAGATATTTTTCGCAAAAAAAAATCCATTTGTAATTTTAGAGAAACTAAAAATGCATGCCTAAACTTAATAAAAAAGAATGCGTTCTTTGTGTAGACATCGTTAACACACAATCAAGTAGCGCACCAGATCATCCATAACTGTCAAGAAAGTATCATTAAAAGGGGAAAGTGCAAGAAAATATCAGTGCTAATCTACTTCATAATGACTTGGCACTAGTTCACAGAATCCATGAAATCTTTGAATTAAATTTTAATTGGGAGAATGCGCACACGCATGAATTCTTCCTGAATGCATTAGGTTAAACGGCTTCATCCTTATTTGCCGCCAAATAATCCATACCGTTTAATTACACGGAAATAATCAGCAGCTGATTAATGAAAAGCAATCAACAGGCTCTTAATCGTAAAAGGAACATCGGTTCACGCAAGTAATTCACACGTATTGGAATCGATTATTGGATTTTGCCAGAATTGCAAATTGGAATGCGCTTATCCGTACGTCAGTGTCGGTTCGGAATTTTCGAGCTCTGTTTACGTTATTTTGCTAACCGCCATTGAATTAAAAATTGCTCTTGTTTTGCTAACGCTTTTGAGGTTATAAAATTTATCTGATGGCATATTGAATTAGTGAATTGGCATATTGAATAAGGGCGAGATTCAAGTGAAACACAATTCGAACATTTGCCGCGTCGAACAGGGAAAGTTCGAAATATATGAAATGGTTCTATTAAACTGAAACAAAAAAATCGTGTTTTGATCACGTGACAGCGTGATAGGTTTGTTCATTGGAAGCATTCTGGGGACCGAACTGGGAACTGGGGACTGAGAAACGTTCGATTCCAACTCGATCGCGCGCGTTTCACTTGAATATCGCCCTTGGTGATCCGAAGCTGCTTCCACAAACTCGTGATATCTTGCACACAAAATTTTAGTCCCGTTATTCCATTCGCCTAACTAGTCTTGAAAAAGCATTTTTTTATTTAGCAAGAGTAACTCAGCAAAATCTGGCTTTAGAATTTGCAATTATTATAAAGCTTTGCAAATTCATGTTTGCAGATGCGTTTTGCAGAATGGAAGGTAAAGATAACTTTTGTCATATGCAGAATGGCAGCGCCTTTCTTAGTCATCATGTATGCCTTCCCATTTCTTTCCATACCACAGTCAGAAGGAACCCAGTGTTCAGCAATAGCTACTGGTAGGAAATTTAAAAGTGAACGACAAGTGTATATTCGATTGGAGTCGTTACTGGTAATACCTTGGAGGGCAGTTCTTGAATCGGTGAAAATAACAACTTAAAAGTCTATTACAATATTCTAAAGTCTATTGAAAGTCTTTTACAGCCCGACAACTTTATAAAAAAGTCTCATTCAGGACCACGTAAATGACCTCCACTTCCTTGTCGAAGCTAGTAGTATTGCTAGCAACAGCTCTATGAAAGTAGAAATGCTCGTTGTAAATCTCAACTTCCGTACAGTATATGTCAGTAAGATCGTTTCGGTCGAAAAAATCTTCAGCCTTCATCAGCTGAGAGGAACAGTCAGCTCAGGAGTCTCCTGAGCAGTAAGCTCAGTAGTGGGACGTTGTCCGAATAATTGCGAATAATTAGTACTTATAGATATATATCTGTGATGCTACCTTTTTCTAACCCCTCAATACTTGAATCTCTCGATAATCTTTGATCTGGGCGGTATCATTAAGTCTTCGAAAGGAAGCTATAGATCTTTGATAATGTGCATTTCTGACGTTATAGAACGAATAAATCCCTGAGTGTTTCAAGGGCTCTTCAGAATTAGACACTTTAGCGACGTGAGGAATCTCATAACTTTCGAACACTTACTTCAAGCACCTCACGCGATCGAAATCCACTTGAGATTGCAGCCTAGAGTCGAGATCAGCAGCTCAAGACAGAAGAGATCGGTTTCAGGCAGTGACCAGTACAGAGGTTTTTTTCCTCTGGTTTTAGGCCAGTATGGACAGAATTTTCCCCGAACCCGCCATCTGACTGTATATTTTTTTCCAACTCTTTTGCGTGTTTGTATGCGCCGTCTAATAAAGTGTTTCGTGTGAGCAAAAGGGCTCCATCTCTTTATTTATGACGACACAGTAGACTGTGCGATGAATGCTGATGAAGCTGAAGATTTTTTTGGCCGAAACGATCTTACTGACAGATAAGTACAGTCTGTCAATTAAATAACCAAATGTCGGAACCCTTTATGAAAAAAAACAGTTGTCGGGACATTTTTTTTTCGGACCCTTCCTCCCCCCCCCCCCCCCCCCGCGAACCAATTAAAACCCATTTTAAAGCAAGATTTTTAAGGTTATCTCTTTCCCCCCTGAGATATGAAAGAAAAAAAAAACGTGAAACAAACGTTTTGGGTCGCCGCCACCCCACCCCGTCTGGGTTTGAATTTTTTTTAAAAATCGCTTCTTAAATGAGACCTCGGGGTACAAAAGCTATAAGCTCCTAAACTTTCAGTTTTAAATATATTACAAGAAACGCTTTTCAGATGTAAAAAAAAAACAATTCAAACTTTAAGATTAATACTTTACCTTTATTGTTTTTAATATGAAGTTGTTATTTTTAAATATATTACATAAAACACTTTCCAGATGATATTCACAAATCAATTATCAAAACAAAATAGCAGCACCTGACCATGGAACTATACGTTTTTAATATTTAATTCCTCTGTAACAGATTAAACAATATTATTAAAAAACATAAAGTTTTTAATTATCAAACTTCCCCAGTTTCAGCAGCAACCACAGAAGATATATAAAGTTTTAATCATTGAATAAGGGCGAGATCATTTAATCACGTAAATGATAATAGAGTACTAAAGCAAAAAACTAAATTGATAAATGATATTTCGCATTTATTAAACTGGATAAATTCCAGATGATATTCACAGATCAATTATTTAAAATTAGCAACACCCGAACATGGAACTATACGTTTCGAACATTTCAAAGAAGATCATTTAATCATTAAAATTCCTCTGTTATAATTTATAAAAGCTAAATTAAAACCAGACAATATAACCAGACCACGAGGTCTCATTTAAGAAGCGATTATTTTTTTAAAATTCAAACGCAGACGGGGTGGGATGGCGGCGACCCAAAACGTTTGTTTCACGTCTTTTTTTTTTTTTTTCATATCTCAGGGGGGAAAGAGATAACCTTAAAAATCTTGCTTTAAAATGGGTTTTAATTGGTTCGCGGAGGGGGGGGGGGGGAGGGTCCGAAAAAAAAATGTCCCGACAGCTGTGTTTTTCATAAAGGGTTCCGACATTTGGTTATTTAATTGACAGACTGTACCTTGTTATGTGTGTTATTTTACAAAGTTTTATTTATATCATATGTTAACACCAACAAAATGATTAATTTACTTCTTATCAATTATCCAATCTATGTAATTTGAGGTGAATCTGGGCGTGGCTGACGAGAATAACAGGCTGCGGTGCTGACATTTGGTCACACCCCTTTTACCCTTGCAGAGTCATGTGACTTTGGAGGTGTGGCTATCTTGATCCGAGATAGCCACAGTAAGATGGCTATACCTTCAAGGTCACATGACTCTGCGAGGGCAAAAGGGGTGTGACCAAATGTCAGCACCGCAGCCTGTCTTTCTAGTCAGCCACGATCTGGGCATGGACGTCCATACCATTGTTAGTAGAGGGGGGAGTAGCAAGTTAAGCCTGATGTCCCCAAAATATACTATATTTTAGTGTTGCACTTCTAGGTCGTACCAGCTCATACTAAATATTCATACAATCTTTATTCGTCAATCTCATCAACTTTACCCATAAAGAGTAGAGATTGTCATGCACTGGTAAGGGATGTTCAAGAAATGTATCGAACAAATAAAGTGTATAATATATAAGATAAAAATGGTTAAATATTTCTTTTTGATCAAAAATATACACAAATAAATTATTTTTAAATGTTATTTTTTCAGCCTATACTTTAAGATATTATTTGATAAGATGTATACTCTTTAAAAAGTCTTTTATGGATGTAAAAGCTAGTATTTGGAAACAAAATACTAGCTGTTATCAGCTTATTGAAATCATTATCTTTTCTTGTGCCTCCAAAAACATTTAAGAAATTAATACATTATCGAAAATTTGTGAATTACTGTTATAATTTTCAATTTAGAGAAAAGTATAAATGGCTTATTATCAGAAAAAGTCGGAATTTTTTAAATATTTATCTCTCTATCTATGTTTTAGTGTGGTGTGGTAAAATAGGTATACATATAGGTTTAGTAAATACTATGTTTCCAAATGCATGGTCCTAATTAACTTTTTAATGACCATAAATGTAGCCTACTCATTTAAAAACAAATAATTCATATTTTTGATCCAAAAAAAAAAATATATAACATTAACTATTGATTTTTCTGCACCTTACCTTGCAACAATGAGGTGTTGGAGTACAATGCCTAAGAGTCTAAAGCCTAGGTCTAACAGCCCTGTCCATAGTATTTTTAAATTATTATAATTTCTAAGAAATAAACATTTGACAAAGTGTTAAAATGCGTTAATTTTTGGGAGGCTCTTTTAAAATCCATTACTCATTTTACTTACCTGCTACCCATTTTTCCTCAACTTCAATAAAAAAACACAGCTCTCAGTAAGTTTTAATATTTTTGCATTTAAAATTAAAATACTTTTATAAAATCTTTTCAGATGTGAAGGGTGTGAATGCATTAGATGAAGTAACGCAAAAAAAAAAAAAAAAAACAATAATTTTTAACATTAGAAGTAACAGAAAACAGTCCATGAATACGAAAATTCCTGCTTTGATATACATTTTAATTCATGGTGTCCTAGTAGTTTGCTTTTTCAGAATTTCAAATTTAAAAATAACAAGAGCAAACAAAAACATGAAGGAAAAAAATGAAGACTCTTCTAAAAAATAATTTAAACGATTTTACATAATAAAGTAGAATAAAGAAAAAACTATAAACATAAAGAATTGCTTTTTTTCATTGTGGGGTATTGTATACTTTTATTCTATTACAATTTAGTACATATAAATTCAATTAAAAATACGTTGAGATAAATTTGAGTAAAATATTTATTTAAATTTAAGAGGTTTCTGGTAGATTGACAAAGTACATTTTCTATTTTGTGCTATGAGTTAAATATTTTTCTTTCTTTCAGTTTGACAAAAAGTCTGTTGAATAAAAAAAAAAATTACCGCAAGAATTTCATCAAAATATTTTTTGTTTCTTCTGTGAATACAATTTATTTTTCCTACGTGCTAAATATTTTTGAGAATTTTGCGAATATTTTATTTATGTTTTGATTTATTCGAGATTCACATTTCTGTTTTTTATCCAAATTCATTTTTATTTGACAGTTTTATACTATTACAATTTAGTACATATAAATTCAATTACAACTATTTTGTGATAAACTTGAGTAAAATATTTACTTAAAATTAAAACGGTTTCTTGTAGATTGACAAAATCCATTTTCTATTTTGTGCAATGAGTTAAATATTTTTCTTTCTTTCAGTGTGACAAAAATTCTGTTGAATAAACAAAAAAATTTGCCACAACAATTTCATCAAAATATTTTTTGTTTCTTCTACGAATGTACTGTGAATACAATTTATATTTCCAACGTGCTAAATATTTTTGAGAATTTTGCGAATAATTTATTTATGTTTTGATTTATTAGAGATTTACATTTCTGTTTTTTATCAAAATTCATTTTTATTTGACAGTTTTAACATTTACCTTCGGTTTTCTATTTGATTTTCGATGCATATTTCTGTGGTATTTTATTATGCGGTGAAAAACAAACTTCGAAGAGAATAAAATGATAGATTTTTTTTTATATTATTTTAGCTCAACTTGTAAATAAATAAAAAAAAATCAACTCTGATCATTTCCACTTAAAATAAAATTCAGTGATATGTATCGATGAAACATACCACTTCGCCTAGAGCAGCTTTAAAAGTTTTATAAAAAATGCATGAACTCTTAAAACTTATTCAGTTATTAGAGGGGAAAAGGCGATGAAATCATACATTACTTTAAAGTTTGTATAGTTGGAAGTGTTTTATTTTCTTTCTTTCTTTTTTTTGAGAGGAATAGAAATGTTTAAATCGGTGGTTGTCTTATTTGAAAGACCTCAAAAATTCCCGAGTGAGTTTTTGGACTCGCGAAAGAGAAAATGTATATTGCTCTAGAATAAATCGATTTTTGTGTAAATTGGGAGAATGTTTTCGGGTATCTTAAAGATAAAATCTTGATTTAAATCTGTTTCATTTCATTTTTCCGATTTGTAAACTTTTCTCTTGTATAAACATAGAAAATGAACGAGTTAAGCTTTCTTTCAATGGGGAATGATTTCTGATGTTTATAAGCAAAGGCGTATAGCTATAGCTTTCTAAACGGGGGGGGAGGTGTCCAAATAAGGGGGGAGGGCAATTCTATTCTTACTATAAAATTTGATTAACAGTTAATTTTACTTTAAATGTCTGTTAAATTTCTTCAATAGCACTAAACTTTTAAAATTCTACATAGTCAATTATGTTTGTTACACACTAAATTATAAAAGTTACAAAACTAATATGATTTTATAAAATTTTAATTCATAAATTTTTCTCAAAATTTAATAAAATTTAACTCACCTTTGCATTATACCATTTTGCGCAGTAAAATTAAAAGGATAATATTTCGGCTGTAATTAGCGTTTTTGCGTAGACAAAAGTAGTAAATAAAGTAGTACAAATAAAGTCCTTAGTGGGGGGGGGGGTTGGGTCCAAAACCCCTAAACCCCTCCCACCTATATAGGTACGTGTTTATAAGTATTATGGTCGTCTACAATAAACAAAGTCTAATCGCAAGAAGAGAATGTATATGAGTTATTACATTTACATTAATGACTCTAAAATTTACAATATACGCATAGAGCGTTAACGGCACTTTATAATGTACATATCTGTGTGTGTATTTCTGTTTGTTTCCAGAATTCGAAATTCTACGATTGCAATAATGATAGAAAACAACTTTGTTCAAATCTCGAAAAAATATATATAGCACAACAATAACTTAGCTAGCATGATTTTGAGCAATTCATTAAATTGAATGCATTTCACAGACCTGCGTGGCTAAATTGCTTGTAAGCAATGTGTCTTGCACGGTAGAGGTCTGTTACAGAAATGAAGTTACGGTTAACCAATGGAATTAACGCATAAAATGTCTTTGTAAGCTGAGGTATCACTATAGTGGAAGTTAATTCATTACGTCTAAGAGAAGAATGATGGCTATCAAATCATCCGCAATCTCAAATAAGCTAATTTTTAACACTTTCCAATAATGTTGAAAAGTGTTTATGATTTTGGTTTATTGTTCTGTCCATCCGTCAGGACCAAGGGAAACAGGAGGAGTAATTGCCCCCCTGGCTCGGGTTTGAGAGGGGTCCCAGTGGTTTGGCTGGTTTTGAGTTAGCAGTTTTAGGAACTCCACCGCGTAGGGAAAATGTCTTAGCAATAGACCTGTTGCCAACTCTCCTATTTTAAACAGTTTGAGAAGAAAACTTTCATGTGTCGCAAGCACCGTCCGCAATTTTGCAACCTTTAGAGGTTGCAAAATTGCGTAAAAATAAAATGGTAAATCCATAACCCCTTAACGGTCATATTATTTTCGAGAAAACGGTCATATAAGTGACTTTTTTTATTCCTGAAAATTGTATAAAAATAAGTGCATATAAATATATGTATTCATTTTAAGGTTCAGAAATTTCTTTACAGCTCGCGAAAAATGTTAAATTTCTAGGAAAAGCCAATATTCAGGTTATTGCGACTGAATGTGTGTTTTGTAGCAAGTAGGGAATCATTGAAAATAGATGTTTTAAACACTAAAGGAGAATTTTATTAAACTTAATTCGTGAAATAAATAAATATTTGTAAAGATGTCTTTGGACGTAAGTATAAAAGGCGAGCTAAGACTGCACAATGCATATCACAAATACACGTATTCGAGTTCTAACTACCCTCTATTTAAAAATGAACTATCTCCGAATTAAGATAAAAATAGTCTGGTATTGTCATCTGTTGAGTAAAATGAGATATAAAAAAATCCGTGTATAAGAATTGAAGTGTTCTTATCTTTCTGGAGCATAACATGGGAACACTATTACCTGAAAATATGACGGGCACGAGAAATGAAAGGATAAATCTTAGTCCGTGATTTCGATGGAAACGAGGCTTAAGGGGTTAAAAATGTCAAAAGTGAAAAGCCTGCGCTATGAATTCAATTTGGCAAATGAGATTTTATTTTAAAAGAAAGAAAAATAAAGAGACAGTAAAAAAAAAAAAAAAAGAACTCAATTCAGAGAAGCAAACAAAAAGCTAAATACATCTTTCAAAGATTCTTTTCTCTGTAGTATTTTGTCTTAAACTGCTTTCACAGAACGACATAAATCCCAAGCAGAGTACTGTGTGATTTATGTGTCAAGAAAATACATCAGGACTGTCTGAAATACTGACAAAAAGCTGATAAACGGAAATAGAATTTTTGCCATTTCATATTTTGCGTCGGTGAAAGTGGGAGTACCACTATTATGCTGAACTGCTCAAATTGTTATGGTCCAACACACACACACGCATTCACATATGTACGTTCTTTCTTTCTCTCTAGTTGAGATTTAACTGTCGCATATCATTATTTATTTTATTTGGAATAGCGTTTTTGCAGAGATGGCCATTGTACGGACTTCGATAGTATTTTTTTTTTAATGTACAGTCAAAAGTAGTAACCTTACGAACATATCAGATATAAAATCTTATTGTGAAGTCCAGATGCAAATAAGAATCTTGTTGCTTAATTTTATGGTTCTCAAGAATATTTTAATCTGCTTCTAAATTTACAAAAAAGAAAAGAAAGACTCATGCTTTTTAAGCATGTTTTTAACAATATGTATCTGTTAGTTTACCTGTTTTGAAGGTTAAATTTAACAGCGGCTTAATTTTTGTTCACCAGAATATTTTCACTTACTCTTCCATTTAATAATAGAACGATTCATGCTTTCAAAATATCTTAACAGTTTTTGGTCGTTTAAAATTATAAATTTCGTAGCTGCCTAATTTAACTTTTATTCAAAGAATACTTTTACTTGCTTTCATATTTTAAAAAAATGGCCCATACTTTCTAAATATATTCTTAACAATATCTGCCTGTTGATTTACCCATTTTGAAAAATGGTATTATGTTCTGCATTTTTCTGCCCATTGATTGATGTATCATTTAACTCTCCCATAAGTTTACTTCATTTTCACATTTTAAGTTTAAAAAAAAATAACAATAATTCTTGATTTTATTGCTAATGCAGTTTTTCTCGACGTATTTTACTGTGCTTAGGATTAAAATGTAAATTACAGGCAAAAATTGTTAAGAGAAAGTTCAGCAAGCGATAGCCATTTTTTAATTAAGAAGCACACTGAAGTATTCAGGGCCGCATGCCGGCCATAGACAAAATTAAAATCTGCCGCTCTCAGCATGCTCCTTTTATATCTCCATACGTCCCAGACAGCACAGCAAACTTGCATCAAACTTGCAGCAAACTTGATTTATCAAGTCAATAAGCTTGAATTAAGCTTGAAAATTCCAATCGTGTAAGTTTGATGCAAGCTTGAATCAAGTGTTCTAGTTTACACTTGCCCAGCTTGCATTAAGCTTGACATTTCAAGCTTGAATCAACCTTGACATTTCAAGCTTAATTTCAAGCTTAAAAAATTTTCCAAAAAAAAAAAAGGTAAGTACACGGGGCGCCCGCTGGCTAACGCGCCCTACATAATTTATTTTTCCGCGTATTTTCCCCCTCTACGCTGAAATTTCAATTATATTGATATTTTTTAAGATATAATTTTCAATTTTTTGCATCGTTAAACGTGTTACAACCTTTTTGGGGCACCCTGTATACTTATATTTTTGTAACCTCGGCTTCGCCAACGCAATTGTCAGTTTAACGTGATGCTTTGGCATGTGCCACAAAATTAATAAATCTTTAAAAATCCCGTGGACACTGGTGATTTTCTTTCTTTCTTTTCTTGTAGCCTATGTTAATATAATGTGCAAGCTATTTCCATTCCAAATTTTATATAAATCTGTTCAGTCATTTCAGTGTGAACAAATAACAAATATACAAAGAATTTATAATATCAGTAGAATTAAGATGATTGCATTACATTTTCCTACAATATTCACTAAAAAGTACTCCACTTTAATCATTCAATGGTGATTAGCTATTCTATGATAATAGAAATGTTTTGGATAAGCATTCTCTCGTTTATTGTGACAATATGAAATCTACTAAAATAATATAATAATAATTACAAGATTTTCATAGTTCTTGGGTTACGCAATTACAGCTTGTAAGAATTGTGGCTCACAAAGATGTTTTTAATAACTGACTTCATTCATAATTAAAGTTTCTGAAGAAAGAAAACCTCATTCATTCCTCATAAAACAATAATCATGATATTCTTGAGTTTATTAATTTTTTGCCAATTTTATTCATCCGCATTGCATCACGTAACAGTAAGCATCAATCGAATCTTTAAGAGGCTGAAATAAGATTCCGTTTTTTTCTTTTCTTTTCTTTTTAATCAGCATTTGTTGCACAGTTAATATTAAGCGTTTTGCAATCCCAAAAAGGAAAATTAATAAATTATACCTCACGTCAGCAATTTTGCAAATCATTTAACAAATTAATTAAAAAACCAGACTTCTAGACGCTGGAGTTGTTTTTGGAAGTAGTTTGGCTGGTGACAGGCGCACAGAAGTTAGAAATGAATTTATGACAATTTAGATTAATTAATACTAGTACAGTAAAATTCAACTAAAACGAATTGCAATTAAACAGTTGAATAAAACAATTATAAATTCCTAAATTAATGTTCATGCAAAACTATTAAACACGGCGCATTTTAAATTGGTATTTTCTTTTCTTTCTTTCTTCTATTGAAAAAGTTAATGATTTTTTTATTATTTTGGGATAACTTGAAATATCGAAGCATACGTCAAGTTATAATTAAAACTCTAGGATTATAATTTAAAAAATACCTTTTTTTTCATATGCACGAAAAAAAGTATAAAGTCATAAAGTATATGCCTTTAAAATTTTTTATTTTAAATCTTATGCCAAATCTCTTACAATAACATAAAAATTAGAAATTACATTTTTCGTGAAGCACTTTTTTAAAAAATAAACCCATCATTTCCAATTTATTTTTACATTCTTACTTAATTACGATATCTGCGTGCAGCTTGATATGCTTATAATGGAAGTACTCAGATTTAATCTCATAGAATTTCAGAAACTTGCAAGAGAAAAATGTTTTCCACATAAGTATATTTCATTGTTTTAAAATTTAAATGGAAAAATAAGTGTACTGAGAACTGTCCTAAAAAAAGATTAATCAAATAATATACACGAAGGGAAATAAATGGAAAGCGCACTACTTATATTTCTGACTGGCATAAGAGGAAATTTGTTCTCTAGTTTTGTCTAAACATCATAAGTACTTCTGAATTCCTTGAACTTCAATAATGAAAAAAAATTAAAAGGTAGTTCCGAAAAATAATACTATGAAATGTAAAAATTAAAAATTAAATATGTTTTTTCGTATTGTTTTAAAACAAAAGGAATTCAAAAATAAATAATAACACTAGGCTCATAACTTGTGTTCTATACGTTAAATTTGTAGATCTGTAAAAAAAAATAAATATGGAATAGTGTTTTACACGCTTCCTGTTGTGGTTGATTTCCAACCTTTTTTAACCTTTCGAAGGGCAAACATTTTCACACTGATATAGGAGAACATCTAGATATATTTCCCAGAGTTAATAAAAAATGCAGCCAATTGCTATCACTCGATTTAACTACCAGAGACATGGCGGCCGATCGATGACCACCATCCATCCTGGTTGTTAAATCGAGCGAAGGTAACGGAAGCCGGGGTTGTTACAAACCAGGGTTTCATCAGAAAACCCCAGCTCATTGGGGTTTTTCAGGGGTTTTATCAGGGTTTTTCAGGTTTTATCTTGGTTTTGGGGGGATTTATCAAGGTTTTTATAAGGGAAGGGATGAGGGTTCAAAATGTTTGAAAAAAAAATTGATATTTACTAATGATTAAATTAATGAATGGCTATAATTGATTTATATATTTTTTCATGTATAATTGATAATATTAATTAGTTATTATTATTAAATTTATCATTTTTCATCTATAATTGATTTTTGTAATCAATTAGATGCTTTGAGTTGTATTTAGTAATTATCAAAAAGTTTTTTAAACATTCTGAATACTCATCCCTTTCCTTAAAAAAACCTTCATAAAGCAAAAAAAAAACCAGATAAAACCTGAAAAACCCTGATAAAACCGGAAAGCTCTTGCAAGAGTCCCTAAAATCCTGAAAAAAATCAATTGAGCTGGGCTTTTAAGAAGTCCTGAACACCCTGAAAAACCAGCCCATTGGCTTTTTTCAGAGTTTTAGGGGCTTTTTCGGGCCAGTTTTAGGGGTTTCTGAGTTTTATCAGGGTTTTCAGGTTTGATCTGGGTTGATTGAAAAAATCAAATAAAGATGAAAAATGATATATTAATAATACTGATTAATTAAAATTAAAAATTATACATGGAAAATGTATAAATCAATTATAACCAATCATGGCTTACTTTTCGATAAAATGATTATTATAAATAATTTTGACAATACGATACTGGTATATTATAACAATAAGAGGTTTCAGTATGTAGCACATAGCTGCCTTATTATACCTAAACCCTACTCCCCCCTTTTATTACTATAGCTTTTTCCTTTCTTATGTTAATGGGAAGACAAGGGATTTTAATGTGCACGATGTATATTTGCATGCTATTGGCATCGAGTTCTTACTAATTATTCGAACACGGGTAACAATTTTGCGTATTTATTTATGTCATCATTCGAGATAACTGCGTATTTCTGAATCTGCATTCTTTTATAAACAGGAAAATATTACTGACCAAAAGCGGAATAAGGAAATGAAGACAGATCAAGGAAATCATGCCGTGAATGCCTCAATTTTATTTGTAATCTTATCCGATTTTGCCTAACTGGTACCCCCGCTGTGCAAGAGACACTTGCTTTTCCATAATCACAATGCTCTCTTGATTGGGTGCCAATATTCAAAAGCTAACTCTTCTTCCTGATTCCATGTGTTATCTGAAAGAAACTGTTGTGCTGTTTCCAATTTCAATTCTTTAAAAAAAAATGAATTTATCCCTTTATCTACAGAATCAAGAATTGCCAAGAATATCACCTTGAATCTATTCGCTTTTTCTTCTTATTGTTAGGCAATGAATGATCAATGCTGATTAATGTTATAAAAAAGAAAATTACGAAAAAAATTAATAAGCATAAACTATACGTTGGATGACTGATTGTGTAAACAGTGACCGAATATTTTTCAAAAGAGTATAGGACTGACTCACCAATCTCAAGGAGTAAGGTAATATTTTGACGGACACACTTTTAGCAAATCGTATCCTTTAATTATAAAACAGACGTCTGAAATTTCACTAATGTTCTTATTTGAGGAGGAGGAATCTTGGCATGATTAGAAAGTGAGTGGAAAGAAGCTGTCTATGAATATTCAGAAAGGCTAATATTTTGATTAGCGTTTATCATTAGCTGACATTAGCGTTTGTGTGTAGACTAAAGTAGTAACTAAAGTAATACTAAAGTGCGTAGAAAGTGGGGAAGGATCCAAATTACCTACCCCCCCCCACCTGTATACCTCCGCCTTTACAGGTATCAGAGTCGTTTACAATAAACAAAGCCTGATCCCAAGAAGAGAACGTAAATCATTTATTGTATTTACACTAATGACTCTAAAATTTTCATAATGTACATATCTCAATGTGTATCTCTGTTTGTTTACAGAATTTGAAATTATAGGATTGCAATAATAATAGAAAACCACGTTGTTCAACGCGTGAAAATAATATCGCTATAGCACAATAAAAACTCAGCTAGCATGATTTTGAGCAATTTATTTAGTTGAATACATTTCATAAAACTGTGAGGTTAAAGTGCTTGTAAGCCGTGCGTCTTGCACGATAGAGGTCTGTTACAGAAATCAAGTATCCCCAGACAGCACAGCAAACTTGCATCAAACTTGCAGCAAGCGTGATTTATCAAGTCAGTAAACTTGAATTAAGCTTGAAAATTTCAAGCGTGTAAGCTTAATGCAAGCTTGAATCAAGTGTTCTAGTTTACACTTGCCCAGCTTGCATTAAGCTTGACATTTCAAGCTTGAAATAGCAAGCTTAATTTCAAGCTTAAAAAATTTCCTTAATACATGAGGCGCCGGTCGGCGAGCTCGCCCCACATATTTTACTTTGTCACGCATTTTCCCCTCTACGCTGAAATTTCAATTTAATTTGTTTCCATGAAGTGTTCGCGGCTAGAATGGAACCCGGGACCTTTGGGTTGGGAGGAGAGCGCGCTATCCGTTCAGCCACTAAGCCTCGTGCAGCTATGACTAAAGTTCGAAGTGACTTATCACGCCGTTTTCTGGCCAGATTGATAAGTGGGCGATGTGTTATTTGTTTCTTTTATTTTTCCATGGGATGCATCAAAATTAAAATAATGTTATGTGTGATTTAGAGACTCTACTAATAGGGAAATAAACATAATATAAACTTAACAGCAGCACACGCTTTAAAACTTTCAAAATCGAGACGAACGGCTGATTTTGAAATCAATTTCATAGTATAATTGCATTTTATTTTGAAGAATTTCCTTATTTGGAAATATATAATCTTTTTTTTTTAATTCTATGGTCAAGTACATTTATGACTGATGATAAATTATTTTGTAGCTGCCGGAAACCGCCGCATTCTACCACACATGAAGTGAAGTATATTAACTAACTAAACTGTGTTAATTATATTAAAATTTATTTTTAGGGCTAATTAATTAGTTAATGGAATTAGTAATGTTAATTAGATGTAAATAAAACTAAAACTCCCCTCGTGTTACACTTCAGAGGGGCTTATTATCCCATTCATTCCTTCCCCTTAGACTTTTCAATGTCCCATTCTCCTTCTCGCCTACAGCGACAGATGGCGCCATCAGCGCAATAATCAAGCTAATGGATTGAAATGTCAAGCTTGTATTAATACGTCAAATTCAAGTCAATGTCAAGCTTGATTTAAGCTTATGTGCTGTCTGGGTCGGTTAACCAATGGTATTACCGCATAAAATATCTTTGTAAGCTGAGGTATTACTATAGTGGAAGTTGTTTTATTGCGTTTAGAGAATAATGATGGCAATTAAATCATCCGCAATCTCAAATAATCTAATTTTTAACACTTTCCAATAATGCTGAAAAGTGTTTATGATTTTGGTTTATTGTTCTGTCGATCCGTCAGGACCAGAGGAAACAGGAGGAGTAATTACTCCCTGTCTCGGGATTGAGAAGGGTCCCGGGGGTTTGGCTGGTTTTAAACCCGTAAGCAGGCGTACTGGGGTAAATCTCACCCCAGCGACAATTTTTCTTCGTAAAATGGGAAAAAATATTTTGAGAACAAGTTTGCCCCGTCTTCTTCCTTTCAAGGTCAAGGTCTAGTTGGGGTGGGTGAATTAATTTCATTTCTTTGTTATCCGGAAGGGAAGAAAATTCCTTTTAGAGATTAAATACTCCCGCGCGACTAACAACATCTCATTACGTTGATAACGTAAACTACGTACAAACTAAATGTAAATTAACTACAAAATGACGTTACACTACTGGTATCTATTGATAGAAGGCTATTAAATGAAATTAAAATCATACTAATAAAGTAATTAGTTTTTTTAGGTATAAAGCATATCATATGAAATTTTCTTCTCAGAATGCATGATATTTAAAGGAACTGCTAGAAAATCCCTTAATAAATATGAAAAGCACGGTTTCTTACCATGAAACGTAATATAACTGATGTATTTTATGTTATAAGTGCACAAATTTGTTTTCCAAACGTTTTTAGACAAAAATATAAAGAAGACAAAATGGGGTAAGATTTACCCCTTGCGAGTGCTTAAGTTACAAAAGTCCGCGCGCCTGCGTACGGGTAAGCTAGCAGTTTTAGGATCTCCACCGCGTAGAAAAAATGTCTTAGCAGTAAACCTGTTGCCAACTCCTATTTGAAACAGTTTGAGAAGAAAACTTTCATGTATCACATGCACCGAATGCAATTTTGCAACCTTTAAAGGATGGAAAATTGCGTAAAAATAAAATGGCCAATCCTTAACCCCTTAACGGTCTTATTATTTCCGAGAAAACGGTCATAAAAGTAACTTTTTTATTCCAGAAAATCGTATAAAAATAAGTGCACATAAATATATGTATTCATTTTAATGGTTAGAAATTTTTTTCAGTACGCAAAAAAAGGTTAAATTTCTATGAAAAGCCAACATTCTTGTTATTGCGACTGAATGTGTGTTTTGTAGTAAGCAGGGAATCATTGCAAATGTATGTTTTAAACACTAAAGGAGAAGTTTATTAAAGTTAATTCGTGAAATAAATAAATATTTGTAAAGATGTCTTTGGACATAAGTATAAAAGGTGCTCTAAGACTGCACAATGCATATCACAAATACACGTATTCGAGTTTTAGTACCCTCTATTTAAAAATGAACTATCTCCGAATGAAGTTAAAATTAGTCTAGTACTGCCATCTTTTGAGTAAAATGAGATACAAAAAAAAATCCGTGCACAAGAATTAAAATGCTCTTATCTTTCTGGCGCGTAACATTTTAACACTACTTCCCGAAAATATGTCGGGCACGAGAAATGAAAGGATAAATCTTAGTCCGTGATTTCGATGGAAACGAGGCTTAAGGGGTTAAAAATGTCAAAACTGAACAATATGAGCTATAAAATCAATTTGACACATGAGAATTTATTTTAAAAGAAAGAAAAATAAAGAGACAGTAAAAAAAAAAAAAAAAGAACTCAATTCAGAGAAGCAAACAAAAAGCAAAATACATCTTTCAAAGATTCTTTTCTCTGTAGTATTTTGTCTTAAACTGCTTTCACAGAACGACATAAATCCCAAGCAGAGTACTGTGTGATTTATGTGTCAAGAAAATACATCAGGACTGTCTGAAATACTGACAAAAAGCTGATAAACGGAAATAGAATTTTTGCCATTTCATATTTTGCGTTGGTGAAAGTGGGAGTACCACTATTATGCTGAACTGCTCAAATTGTTATGGTCCGACACACATTCACATATGTGTGTTCTTTTTTTCTGTCTACTTCAGATTTAACTGTCGCATATCGTTATTTATTGGATTTGGAATAGCGTTTTTGCAGAGATGGCCATTGTGCGGACTTCGATAGTTTTTTTTTTAATGTACAGTCAAAAGTAGTAACCTTATGAACATATCAGATATAAAATCTTATTGTGAAGTCCAGATGTAAATAAGAATCTTGTTGCTTAATTTTATTGTTCTCAAGAATATTTTAACCTGCTTCTAAATTTACAAAAAATAAAAAAAGGCTCATGCTTTTTAAGCATGTTTTTAGCAATATTTATCTGTTAGTTTACCTGTTTTGAAGGTTAAATTTAATTGCGGCTTAATTTTTGTTCACCAGAACTTGGGGGTTATATAAACCAAAAATTTGTGGTTTTAAAATATAGTTACTATTTTTAGTTTTTTTTTTTTTTTTTAGTTTTGCAAAAACCAAAAGGAAACAAACCTTTGAGTTAAATTTCATGTAATGATTGACTTTATTGAGCTAGAAAATTATAAATTCATTAGAATCAGTCTAGGTTATAGAGATTACAATAAAGTTCCTCATCGTAGCTTAACGTTTGTGTTAATTGTATTTGTTAGCATTTGCTACTCTCTTGATTATTAGATAATTAATATCAAAAATTAAAAAAACTCTAAGATAATTTTATTTTTTGTATTTTAAAAATATTTTTCAGGTTCATCTTTTGAGAATGTCGTGATATGTCGTGGACAAGTGAATGAATATCATAGAGACAGTACTTAAAGATAATTATAAAAAAATTGAAAATTCTGTCGGGAAAGTAAAAATTTTTTGGGCGCTGAGAATGATTTAACAGATGACATTTTATATGCTTTTAATATATGACAATAATATTTATTTTTCAAGTTCTTTTAAATTAATGGTAAAAAAGCCTTTTAAATGTTTAAATCCATCTATAGGTTTTGATCAAAAAATTTAAAAATCCGCCTTTGTGTGACGTCGGAACTTACCAGTCTCGACGAAATTAGTGTATTGGCGGGAAAATCCTTTTTTACATTGAGTAGGAAACTAATGTCTTAACTTGAAATTGCAACAGTGTATATTCAAATTTACAATCTTTCTACATCTTCATTATCATTTATATCTAACACAAAAATATGTAAGTAGTACTTGGAGGTTATTTATGGTTGTCTTCTTGTCAAAAGAGCTGAGTTATCGCTTGCGCTACAATGCATCTCCAGGTAATAAATAATACTCCTCATATAACAATACACATCTGCCTATCGTTGTCATATACATTCATCAAACTCATAGTTACGGCAGGCACTTTCTTTTAGATGCATCACCCCCCAAGAATTAATCTCTAGCGATGCTCCAACACAAAGCTAACTATCCTTCCAGAGAGAGTTACACGATTAAATTAATCTGTTTGCATATATCTTTGATTATTTCATCTATAATCGATAGAGAGCGACAGCAGTGTTATCAAAGATTCAGTTTAGTCATTTACGAAATGATTTTGCCATCCCTCTTAAGATATTGTATTTGCAGATTCTTGTCTTGGCTTCTGTTATTTGTTGCAAAATAATTTTAATTTTGAATTAGTTTCCCATGTATTGACGATATGCAGGAGTAGCAAGAATTCTGTAGAAGATTTTTTTTTAAATATTTTTTCCTAGCATTAGGTGTTAAGGCATAATTTACAGAAATGTCGGAATCTGTTTTCTTTTTCACAAGTACAGATATTTTTAATATCTATGTATTTTTCAATTTTCTAACCGTATATAATTTTGCTGTATAAGCCTAAGTTTACCTAAGCACTTTGATTTAAATTTTCATTAACTATTTTAATCTCAGTATAGTTTTACAGGGTGTCCCAAAAAAGTGGTAACATGCTATTTGGACTAAGTGGTCAATGCAAATTTAAAACATGTTTAAAATAAGGTAGGAAAATAGACAACGTTAAGAAAAAAATTCTCTCGTTAATTTTTTACAAGTTACAATTTTTTAATTTGTATACGACCCCCGTACAAAAAAAATTCCCAATTAGTATTATGTGCACCATTCACTAATTAGATGATGTACAAATTTTTAGCCTTTCATAACAAAACGTCAAAGAGATATATTTAAACAAAGATTGGTCAGAGGCTACACATTTGTGTGTGTGTATGATTATGGCAAACCTGCGCGAGAGGTATCTGTCTAAGTAGAGGGATGCCTTGGAAGGTGGACTTTCTAAGGAGTTCTAACACGTATTCACGTTACATATGGAGAAAACCTACCAAAACTCCAGACCGTTAGATCGACGACCGCGCGATGGGACCCGAACCCGGGACCTTCACACTTCGGCGTCTCTATACATGATTTCGAATGTAAACTTTTATTGCAAGCGTGTAAAACATAGTTTTCTTTCATAAATTTTGTACGAACCCCAAACAGTGGTTTAAGTCAGCCTATACTTATCTTCATATCTCTTATACATTTTAGGATATAATTTTCAAATTTGTTGCATCATCACATTGGTATATAGGGAAAATTTCACTAATTTTTTTGTAAGGAGGTCGTATTCAAATTTAAAAAGTGAAACTTTTTAAAAATGGACGAGAGAATTTTTTACTAAAGTAATTTTTTTCTACCACATTTTGAATATTTTTTCAATTTACGTTGCCCGCTTATCTGTAATAGTTAAATGATTAAAGCATGTTACCAACTTTTTGGGACACCCTGTATTTTGATATTTTGTTTACCCGTGGCTTCGCGAGCGCAATTTTCAGTTTAATGGGATACTTTCGAATGTGCCACAAAATTAATACATATTTAAAAATCACAGGGACACTGGTGGCTTTCTTTTTTCTTTTTCTTCCTTCCTTTCTTTCTTTCATTTTTTAAATAATATATGTCCTGTGTTAATTTAATGTATAATCTATCTCCACTCCAAATTTTATTTAAATCTGTTCAGCCTTTTTTGCCTGTACGAGTAACAAACATACAAAGAAATTATAATACTAGTAGAATTAAATGATTGCTGTAGATTTTCCTATAAAATTCACTGCAAAGCACTTTAATCACCCTATGGTGATTAGTTGACCGCGGCTTATATGTGCTTAAAAAGTGACAAAATATGCATGCAAATATGCATCAAAAAATCTAAAAATATGCACCAAATAACTGAAAAAATATTCACACATTAATAACATAAAATAAAAACGCATTTACTTGAAAAAGTATTTTCTATCACTTACCTCGCAATTATGACACATTTTTTTATCTTTGAAACTTCAAAACATCATGAAGGACAGAATGAGACATTTTTATTCACAATCTTAGTATTATGATTTAAAACTGCTTTTAGTAATTTTTGCTGCGATACACAGATAAGTGTTTTTCTAATAGTAAGGTTTTCATTTCAATAGTAAGGCTTTGTCTTTTATGATCTAGAATCGTTTTATATGCTGAAAATGCTCTTTCAACATCAACGAATATCACTGGACAGTACTTATAATATTTTGCTTTGGATGGTTCTACTTTTTCCGGTAATTCACTCCCTTCACCATTAATAAAATTGTTTATTTTATTTACTGCCAAAAATACTGACTTTTTATTTAAAATAAAATACAGTTTCTCTCTAATTTCTTCTCCTAATGACTCTGCAATCTTACCAACGCATTCCTGTACTTTTACAACTTGACTCATTGCATCACTCAGAAGCAGATTTTGACATTCTAATTTTGTGATGTCTGATGTTAAGAAGGGAAAATGTGTTTCTATTATCGATAGACCTTTTCGGATGGACATATCTCTAAGCATTTCTTCCGCAATGAAAAAAGAAGAAGAATGGACGCTGTCCAAAGCATTAACTGCATATTTTATGGAGTTAGGTCTTGTCCATAATCCGACATCCACGTCTTCATCAGGGTTGGCATGCTTGCTTTTATTCTAGCCATTTCTGAAATTTTAATATGTAGGCTGACATAATTTAAATTGTTTCAAATACACACGAAAAAAAAAATTGCAATGCTGTTTTGCTGGGAACCTGAGGTTGTACTATTTTTTCAAAGAATAGACTTAAAGAGTTAAAGAAAAAAAATACTGAAAGGAAGGTAAAAAAAGTTACAAATTCAAAGCTAAAGAGATTGAAATATGCATCCAACAGAGAAAATGCGTCATTTTATGCAAAATCATCAAAAACATCTGAAATATGCAATTGCATATGCAAATATGCGATTGCATATAATCCACGATCTGGTGATTAGCTATTCAGTGATAACAGAAATATTTTGGATAGGTATTCTCTCGTTTATTATGACAATAAGAAGTCTATTAAAATAAGATGATAATAATAGAACGGTATGAAGATTTTCATACCGTTTTTGGAATAAAAAATTACAGCATCTAAGAATTGTGTCTCACAAACATGTTTTTAATAACAGACCTCACTCATAATTAAAGTTTGTGAAACAAGAAAACCTCATTTATTCCTTATAAAGCAATAATCATGATATTCTAGAGTTTATTAATTTTTTGCCAATTTTGTTCATCCGCATTGCATCGTGTAACAGTAAGCATCAATTGAATCTTTAAAAGGCTAAAAAAAAAAGATTATTTTTCTTTCCTTTTCTTTTTAATCAGCATTTATTGCACAGCATTATGCTATTTGCAATCCGAAAAATGAAAATTAATAAATTATACCCCACGTCAGCACTTTTGTAAATCATTTAAAAAATTGATTAAAAAACCAGACTTCTAGACACTGGAGTTATTTTTGGAAGTAGTTTAGCAGATGGCAGGCGAACAGAAGTTAGAAATAAATTTATGACAATTTAGATTAATACTAGTTTATAATTATACATTTATAATTCTACATCTATAATTCTACATTTTAATACTAGTACAGTAAAATTTAACTGAAATGAATTGCAATTAAACAGTTGAATAAAACTAAAACTATAATAAATTCTTGAGTTAATTCCATGCAAAACTATAAAACACGCCACATTTTAAACTGGTATTTTATCTTTTTCTTTCTTCTATTGAAAAATGTTAATGAGTTTTTTCATTATTTTGGGATAACTTGAAATATCAAAGTTTACGTCAAGTTATAATTAAATTTCAAGCATCATAATTTAAAGATTACCTTGTTTTTTCACATGCAAGAAAAAAAGTATAAAGTCATAAAGTATATCCCTTTAAAATTTTTCATTTTAAATCTTATGCCAAATTTCTTAAGATAACATAACATCCAGAAATTACATTTTTCGTGAAGCACTTTTTTGAAAAATAAACCCATCATTTCCAATTTATTTTTATATTCTTACTTAATTACGAAATTTGCGTGCAGCTTAACATGCTTATATTGAAAGTACTCAGATTTAATCGCATAGAAATTCAGAAAATTACAAGAGAAAAATGTTTTCCACATAAGTGTATTGCATTGTTTTAAAACATTTAGCTGTTAAAAAGATTTGTTCCAGATGGATTAGGCACGATTTGACAGAAGTTCAGGAAGAGATTCGTGTAAACTGGCGTAAGGAAATGCTTAAAAAATTCAAATTGGAAGCTGTAAAATCCGTATATCCCATCGTTACAGGTGAAGAAAGTTGGATACATTCCTATGAGCCGGGAACTAAACAACAATCCACTGTTTGGGTGCTTCCAGATGAACCGAATCCTACGAAAGTTGTTTCTTCGTCAAGCACTTCCAAGAAAATGCTTGCTTGTTTCTTCGGTTTTACAGGACATATCGCAGCCATTCCTTTAGAGGATCGAAACACTGTTAACGCTAAATGGTAAACAGAAATTAGTTTGCCAAAAGACATCAACGAAATCAGGAAAAACATCAAAAATCGAAGCATCTTCTTCATCACGACAACGCCAGTTCCCACACAGCTCGTGAAACAATTGATTATTTGAAGGATAAAAGTATCAAATTAATGTATCATTGCCAATGTTCACCTGATTTGTCACCAAATGACTCTTTCTTGTTCCCTTAAGTCCAACAAAAAATGCGTGGCCAGCGATTTTCGACGCCTGAAGAAGCTGTTGATACCTTCCAAAACCAGGTTTCGAGATATCAACTTCAGAGTGGAAAATCTGTTTCAAGAATAGGTTTGAACGGGTGGAAAAGTGTATAAATCTTAAAGGGGAGTATTTTGAAAAGCAATAAAACAGTTTGTTCCCAAAAAATTATTTTTCTTCCTACTTTTTGTAGAAACTTAAAAGGCAACCCTCGAATAACTCTCTGTAAAAAGTCCGATGATGCAATTTCAAATAAAATATTTTTTTTTCAGCTGAGATATTTTAGATGAATTCGTCCGTAAGTCAAAGGAAAGTGACTAAGGAATGGATAATAGGCATCCATAGTAATGTCTCATAGAGTTTCTGACAAAAAATCCATCAAATATTAAGAAGACGAACATGACAGAGATAGAACCATCCAACGCTCCAAACTAAACCAGAAATATGCGAAGCTGCCACTACGGGAAAGAGAAAACATATTTTAAAATATAATTTTACATGTTTTTATCCTTAATTTTCTCATAAATTTTCATTCACATTGTTAAGGCCTCGCAGAAAGCTTACATAAGCGTGCATAATTTGTTGTTAATCTATTGTCAAATTTTCCATACATGTCTACAGTCCTTCGACGTTGTGATTGCCTAAGATTGACAACAAACAGGTGATATAGAAACATAGCTCCTTTCATATCATTTAGGAGCATAAATCCATAACAAAATCCTGTCTCCTTCACAATTCAAACATAAAAGTTATCGAATTTTGTACGTTACTTTTTAAAATAACTTGCTTTCTTCACGGAATAAAAGCTCGAAATATTGAGTTATTTTCGACAAGAGCTCATTAGTGACGATTTGCGGCAGTGAAATTCCTGTAGTTTAACCCTTAAATGCATAGCGATGCATATATGCATCGTATTTTTCAGTGCCGGATTAGAGTAGAAGCTAAATTTCTTACGTCAGTTTCATATGTAAAATATAGGTTTTTTTTATTAATAAATGATTCATATGGATTCATTCATATGGAATGATTTATATGATTCATATCGTGAGTAATAAAAGTTTCGCATAA